>JAQFZA010000967.1:0-11659 GCA_034695115.1 Desoria olivacea
TTAAAATTTAAAAAAACTAATCAAAACATTCCAGACTTGACAACCGAGGGAGGGTGGAAAAATATTTTCAAGAATGACGTTTCTAATAGTGTGCGGAACAATAAAAGTGCTCGATGTGTTATTCGTGAATTGTAAAAAATAGACAATTTAATTAATTTCCTTCATGCTTGTCTCCACACTAAAGAACTGACTAAAGAGGATGTTTATACATTGAAAGTGTACATAAAGGTGCCAACTAATTCGAAACTACTATGTGACGATCCCTTACAACCACATGACCAAGATCAGCCAGTTACTAAAAACCAGCTCTCGAAATCTAGTGCTGAAATGGAACAAGATTTCCTTAAACTAGAATTTGAACAAATTATCGTTTCATACAGCACAGTACCATTTAACGAGCATGACCTGAAAGTGGTAGGAGAGGTTGGAGGAGGGGTCCCATTCTTTGTCGTGAACGATATTCTAGAATATCAAGTTCCCACAGACAAAAAAATCACAGATCAGGTCAGAAATAGGTTTTACACCGTTAAACTATTTTCCCATACAATTTAATCTATAATCTACCTATGGATTGTTAAGGTTTTGAATCATCGTGCAGTATCTATCTGGAGTAAACAACATTTTAGCTACTCACATTTCAAAGTTTGGGAATATTTTCTTGATCAAATTGAAGACGGGTGGGAAAGGCTATACATACCTGTTAAAATAGTGGCCAATTACAAGTAAGACAATATCAAATCTTAAAATTATACAGTTAATCAGAACAGAAAACTTAATCAATCATATGTTGTTTCAGGAGGTGGCTGAACGTGTTTTATCAACCAAGAGATTTAAGACGTAAAGGCCCCTGCCATTTATTAGCCATGGTGCTAAACAGATCAAATCCCTCTGACATAACCTTGACAATATACGATTCAAATGATTCGTACTTTGTAGACAAGTCAGAAAACCACAAAGACCGGATATATGTGGATTTGGCAGAATTCGTGGCTAAAGAATTGAAATCGTATTTTAAAATAGGCGACGTTCGAATTATTTTTAAAAAATGTCCTGCCAAAAGGCTTGACAGAGGTATGTCAAGAATAAGATGACGGTTAATTTATCTTGTAAAATTTCAAATTAATAATTGACATTTTAATTTTCAGGTGACTGTGCAATATTCGGGCTTTTGATATTGTGTTATTTGTTGACAGATAACGACATTCCAGAGTCGTTTATGTCCCCAGCTAGAAAATAATTTCGAGAATGGTTGACAACATGCTGTCAGATAATTTATAAAGAGGAATTATCTTAAATTTTGGATTGATTTGACATTTTGCATACATTCATGAATTTGTTATATGTTTTAAGAACCGGAATAAATTTTATTATTTTATTTAATTTTCATTATGAAGAAATGGAGAAGTCCGATTCTAACCTCTGTAGGATTTAAGTAAAATTATTTCTGTACTGATTTATTATCATATTTTAAAAATCGGTCAAAAGGAATTTGTGCTACCTTAAAAACATATAGAGGGAATGGAAAAATAAATTCAGCAGGACTAGCTTAAAAAATATTTCTTTATCCCTTTTTCATTATAAAGGGATGGAAAAATTAGATAATCCATAATGAATCCCTTTAAATTAACATTATTCGGCATGCCATACACATTATTTATTTTTTTCATTATGGATCACATATGATCCTCAATAAATCGGAGGATGGAACCAAAGTTGCCTTTATATCGTTACTTGGGGGCTATGTTAATGTTGCAGGTCTTGATTTCCCATCGAAAGGGAGTAATCTGGATCTCATAAAGTTTTAAGTCTGCATGTTTTCGAATGGGTAATGTTAATTTGACTACTACCGTACTAACCGTGAAGAGGCAGTCCGCTAAGAGGTACTGGTAGTATTTGGTCAGCTCATCAGTGGTTATGGCTAGTTGATAAGTGCTTGTTTAGTGCTTTGTTGATTTGGACCAGATCCCACTTGAGTGTTTGCAAGGGGATGATGGCCAAAGGGATGAGACGGGATCTACAATGTTGAAAAATGTCCGCATACCTCAGGGTGGTGGTGAGTCTATAAATCTGATGAGTTATTTGGGAGGCCAGGAGGGTAGTTCGCCATTTTTGGACAAGAGTCCACAATAGTAACTGACTGCATCTCCTATAAAATCACTTAAAATGTTACGTTTGGATCTTTTAGGAGAACTGTCTTCTAAAGTATACTCTATTTCAGTTTCTTCAGATTTAATTTGTAAGTTTATTTGGGCATCGGGCACAGAGCGTCGACTAGGTTTATACGAGGGATCCATATATAAGAGAGATAAGAGTTTTCGTGTGTTTTGGGTTGCTTGGGTTGCATGCTTTGCTTGGAGTTGATTTTGGATTTGGGTTGCTTGGGTTGCATGCTTTGCTGGGATAAGAACTAGGTGATGTTTCCTATTCGGTGGGAGTGGAAGAGCTTCAGAACTGGTTTCGGTTATCTGTCTTCGTAATCGCTCAGCTTGGGAGTTGTTGTGCACTCTTCGTTTGGCTGGTTATTATCTTTCTTGAGCTGGACTGGCTTCTGAGTGTTCATAATCTTCATTCGAGCTTCTCGTTGACTGTTGGTGATGAAATAAGTAATCCTCTTTGTTAAATTTTGAGTTTTGGTGATAATTTCTTTTGGAGTTATTGGTAGGTTCAGACCTTTGAGGAATCCTGAATGAGTTTGTCTTAGAATTTTGGAAATGGTTCTTCATTCCGATAAGTAATTTGTTAGTGCAAGTGGAGTAAGTGCAAGAATGTACCTGTAATTCTATGCGGTACATGTTACTTTGCAAATACCCTTATTTCCTTTTAAGTTACATACATGCCAACACCGGTGTGATAAATTTATGACCCTGTCAGCAGTGACTAGACAATGTTCGCTCTCACTAAAAATGCAGAGCTATGCAAATGATGACTAAGAGTAGGATGACCACCTCACTACCAAAATTAGTGTCAACGTATTCAAAGATAACAAACTTGACACTGTCACAGTAACAATTATGTTACGGAAGGCAATAGATTAAGACATCATGCCATTAACGTGATCCAATGTTAAAGTATAGGCTAACTTTTGTATAAAAAGAGGTAACTGTCGAATTGTAAGGCAGTTGAGAGTTGACTTCAAATTCGAGCTGAACAAATAAAGGCCTCCCGAAAATACCAAAAATCCGGAATCAACTTTATTTCTCACAATATCCATTTAATATATAAGGCATAAATGTCACGGGGTATAGGCATGCATAAATTTCGCAGGCAATTATGTCGGAAGGCATATGGGTCGCTTTGCATAAATGTTTGAAGACATAAAAGTTGCTAGGCATAAATGACTAGGCATAAATGTCTTAGGCATAAATGTCTCAGGCATTTATGTCATAGAATCTGTTTTTGTGGAGACGTGAATAACTTTCCGTCTTTTCACGATAACATGGGACAAAATTATTCAAAAAACATTTTTTAAATTTAAAAATAGGTATTTGATATGGGTAATTAAAATGTTTAAACTGCTTCTGCTATGGATCGTCCTTATTAATAAAAGAATATTGGAGAGGTAATAGATACAGGAGAGAAGAGTTACCTACTTACCAAAGAATACTAAAACTGCAATTTTAATGATTTTTTAACAAATACCGGAGTTGGCGATGCATTACTTTGATATACAAAGTCATCTCTCCGTTTAGCTAGTAGTATTTGTCTAAGTTCACAATATAATTTTTCTAGGTTTTTAAAATTAACCCTATCGAAGAACTCATTTCCTTCAACACAGATTGTGACAGTGACAACGAAAATAAGATATTGCACTGAGCAAGGATGACTTCATGAATACATTCCTTCCTTGATTTGTACTTATTCTTTTATGAGGATAGATGTCAATTTGGAATTATTTCCTTCATCTTCCACACCGAATCCCTTTGTCAGCCTCAATTATTTACTCTCTTTACGTTCAATATTGAAATGGAACTGGTATGCATAGATGGGCAGGCTTCCGGAGGCCTAAAAGGTGGAGGCCTGGCCTCCGGAGGCCACAATGTTCAGCTGGAGGCCGAAGGCCGGAGGCCACAATTTCCAGCTGGAGGCCGGAGGCCATTATTTCTAGCTGGAGGCCGGAGGCCAATACTAATTTTGGCCTCCGGAGGCCAATGCTATTTGGCCTCCGGAGGCCACAATTTCTAGCTGGAGGCTGGAGGCCAGTGCCCATCTATGCTGGTATACAGATGTCAAGTAAATAGCTAACTATACATTTCTTTATCCATCTCTAGTAAATTCAAAGAAATTTTTGGATGGTTTTTTAATAATTTAAAAAACATTAAATGTTTACTCCTTTTCTTAACCGTTGCTGGAATGAAAAGTAGTTTACGAGATTCCAACCGTCAAACCTTCCAATTTAATTTTTAAATTGTTGGATAAAATTCGGAGAAGACTGGAGTTGGTGTATTTACTTCTACAATTTGAGAATGAGGATGATGATTTATGGGCTAATTGACGTGAGAAGGTGAGAAAGTGAGTGGAAATGTCAAATTCTCAATAAATGAGTTGGACACAAAATGGATGAAATCAGGGTTACGCTGTGGGTTTACCCGGCCGGGTAAACCCACCTAAAATTGACTGGGTTTTACTGGGTTCCGGGTTTTGCTATACTGACCCCATACTAATAAACAAACCGGCCGGATTTTGATACCCGGCCGGGTCCGGGTTTGAAACCCGGCCGGGTATCAAACCCGGGTTTAAGGGTCCCCGGGTGGGTTTTGCGTAACCCTGGATGAAATATGACTTCAAGTCCCTTTGTCTCTTTTTTATGGACAAAGTTGATGGATTTCCAGCCTCGAGGGAAGAGATGTGCTCAAAGTTGGTTGGGTATGCAGGATATAAATCCATGCAATACACCATACACTATGATTGACATAAGGTTCAATATCTGACTATGTTACTATAATAATTGTAGTTTGGTATAGAGCAGAACTTGTATCTAGTGAATGATGCAACAGCTCAGTCCTTATTTTCTGCCTTATTGGCCAGTAAAACGGTCGGCTGTCATTTCTTCACACCTTTACAGTTTGAGTAACTAACAGTTTAGGATGTTCACATTGTAACAGCTTAAGAATGACAGTTTCCTCAATTGACACCTCCTCAAACTATTTGAAGATTTGAACTCTAGCCTCAATAGCAGGGTTTCGAGTGGGTTTTTTAAAAAGCGGGATTTAATGGGTTTAATGCATTAATCAAATTAAATCCCATTAAATCCCATGGGTTTTAATGGGATTTAATGGGAAGTTACTACAAGAAGTGGGATTTAAGAAACCCGGCTCAATAGTAATTGTCAACAGTCAAAACTTCCTAGTAGGTAATCAAGCTAAACCGTTCATCCATATATCTTGAACTAACGAGTCATTCAGGAATTGGTATTCACTCTCTAACATAACAACTAGGTGTAAGCTTGCAGATTTGCATTTAACTTTTAAGCGTCTCGATTACCATTTAGATTAGGATAGATAAGAGATAAGTGACATTTTATGATTTTGAAAGTCACCGCCATTAAGAAGGTTAACTGACTTTGTTTGTTTAAAATTCGGTCGACGGGTATTTAATTGCGGACATTGATTTTGGATCCTCCTTTGAATTTCTTAAGGCGATACGAGAGAAATGGATAAATATGGAAATTAGTCTTTGGTCTTGTCAATGTCTTCATATGGAGGCTTCAGTTTAGCTTCAACAGAACGTCGGATTCGTCATCTTTCATCTCCAACGACGTGATACCTTTTTTTATACTATTTCTAAGGTTGGAGTCGGAGGGAGTAAATTGACAAGTCCTTTGAGATTAAGAATCTCCGAAGTCGTGATTCAGGGAGGGATGAGTCAGTGAGGAATATTTTAGATGTAAACTCAACCTGTACATTGGAGGTATGTATTTATGTACAAAATTAGCACCTTCATTTATATAACCAGTTGCACCAACTCTTACTGTAGAAAAGAGGGAGGAAAGGTCTTAAACCTTTTGTCTTAAGCATTTTAAATGTAAAACCGGTACAATCAAAATGATTAGGAAAATTAGTCAGGAACTGTTAATTACTCATTTGATTGTAGGAAAGACATTGCCGGCTTACTGGAAATCAAATCTCAATGCATGTGGGGCTTACATTTGTATTCTTGGTTCCTTGGAGTTTTTGGATACATTTAGAGAGATGCGTGGAAATATAGCAGTATGAACCTTGTTTTTGATTGCAGAGGAGTAAACAATGGAAGTGGCTTTTAAGTTTTAAGTAACCGATTGTTGACAAAACGGTAGTTCACAACTTCCTGATAATGATTAGATGGGAATTAGGTACATTTAAAATGTAGAGCTCTGAATAAATCCTTTTTGGTAGAAGTAGCAAATGCCATTTATTTTCTGATTTATTAATTTCTCATTTAATGTGTTCTTAAATGTTGGGACATTTTGTGATTTCTACCTTACTTTTCGTTAAGTAGCGACTGAAATGACTTTAATTCGAGTAAAACAGGAATTGTTTCATTTACCTTGGAGTAACAAATGAAGTGTGTTTGTCCTTCAGAGTTAGAATTTGTTGATTATTAATATTAACATTATTTATTATTGTAGATGTATGCAATGGTTAACATTTCCAAACATCAATTTCTTAATTGACTAATCGGAAAGAAATTCTAAAATCCTTATACATACTCTGACAGCCGTTCAAAGACAGTAGTGGCAGTGGCAGCAAACTTATCAGTATGTCCTTATTAAGTGACATTTAAGTTACACACATAATATGACACTAAAACACACAAATTTAAATCCTCGTAATTGTCAACTAGTTAATTAACAATATTTTCAAAAATATTTAACAATCAATTGGAAGGATAAAGTCTACCCTAATTTTAGAATGTCATAACTGAATCCCTATTAACTTGTACTTCCACTCCACCCGGTCCCGCTTAACTGATTGTGACTCTAACAAGTCAAGTAATACAGACTATTGCTATATTTTTAAGTATTAACATGTAACTAATTTTATTTGCCCTCTGTGTCGTTTATTTTACAAGACAAAAGCATATCTGGTGTTTTATGTTAACCGTGGTTTTATAAAACCGATGTTTTATGGAGTCTTAGAAATTACTTACCCAGCCCTAGATAATAAAAAAAGGTGAAAGTTATTTATATTTATTTGTAAGGTTATTTCTCATGTCGAATAGTATTGGAAAGGCTATTCTACAAATCCTAAAACTACATGGAACTTCCTTAATTAGTATGGCTCAACACTGGAAAAATCTTTCTGACAGAAATAGCAAACAATCGGGAAAAGTGCATCTGATCTATTGAGTTTTAAAAAGTATTTGTAAATTATTATTTTAGACGTTGCTCCATATTTAAAAAAAATAGGCCTAGAATCTAAAGTACAATATTGCCCTAAAATTGACATGTATTTGATTGACCCACCAGGGTTAAAAGAATCAAGGGATTTTAGACTTTTTTTGATTTTGTATTTTATGCTTACTTCTCAAATGTGCGGGTATACTGGATTGGAAATGAAATCCCTTGCCACAAATCCCACAGCTAAATAAAACTTCCTTCGTGTGGGTCACCAGATGTTGAGCCAACTTGTAATTTACGGAGAAACTTTTTTGACAAAAATAGCAAACAAAGGGGGAACCTATTCTATGTGTTTTTAGATGACCGGGTAGATCATTCTTATTTTTCACCAGTTTGGCACAAATTGGACATATTACAGTATTTATAAAGTGCCTATGATTTCTTTTGTGGTTTTTCAGCATGAAATTGTCATTGAAATGTTCCCCACAGGTCTTGCACGAATAATCTTCCCCGTCGACTTTTCTGTGGTTGTTATTCCTCATATGGGAGTTAAAGATTGAAAGGAATCGGAATCCAGCCCCACAAATGTTGCATTTAAATGGAACTTCGTTGGTGTGGATCATCATATGCTTTGACAATTGAGAGGCCTGAATAAAACCTTTTTGGCAGAAGTAGCAAATGTTGTATCTCTCATTTATATGTGTTCTTAGATGGTCGGACATCTTGTTATTTTTTTTGAGGACTTTGGCACAAATTGGGCATTTCTCAGTCCTATTTTTCTTCAGATATCCACTTGTATGGAATTTCCTATGCTTTTTCAATCTTTTAAGTTCATTGAAAACCTTCCCACACGTTTCACACTTGTAACTTCTCGGGTTGAGATGGACATATTTCCTGTGATAAAGTAAGCTACCCCGCAAGGCATACACTTTGTGACAGAATTCGCAGCTGAATTTGTTGGGATAGACATCAGAATGAAATAGACTGCGATGACGAATTCTGGATCCCGTCGTCACAAATGTCAGGTCGCAGAGGTCACAGGAATAGAGTTTTTCGCCAGTGTGGACTTGAATATGTCTGGCAAGGGTGACTTTGTATTTGTAAGTTTTGTCGCAAAGATTGCAGGGGAAACATCCTGTGGCTTTGTGAACAGAAGCCCCGTGAGCTTTTAAAGTTTTTAGAGATTTAAAAGTCGAACTGCAAATGTTACATGGAAATGGTCTGTTGGTAGTGTGACTTAGTTGGTGGCTTTTCAAGGTGAACTTGTCTGTGAAGGATTTACCACACTCGTCACATTTGAACGGCCTCGGCCGGTTCTTGTTGTGTGTTTGTAAATGGGCTTTAAAAGTCAGTCTGGTTTTTAATTGAAGTTGACAAACTGTGCAGTTGTACTTATTGTTCATTGTGGAACGGATAGTTAAGAATGTTCTTGGGCTATTTGAAGGTTTTTGCTGAATTGATGCCCGTTACGTAAACAAATACTTCATTAGGGTGACAATTCAATAACTAAATTACATGTGAACTGGATTTGTAGAATGTCCACTTCTGTTGCATGCGTTAAAATGCACTGAATATTCTGAATGGAATTGAAGTATTACGGAAATTAAATATTTTCCACAAGTAGTTTTTAAGGAAGATGATGTCAGCCTGGTTGCTGAATTGGTTGTGAAGAAAAACTCAATCCAACTCAAAAGAATTAAAATAAGAAACTTCTCCTGTTGACCGTTGGACCTTTGACTTCGGGCACAAAATGTTTAAGAGTTTATTTTGGGATGGAAAAAGGATTAAAAGGAAGCTTTGGAGTTCAGCTTTCTCAACATTCCTTGAAATTCCTAATCCCATGTCAAACAACAATTGCCTTGAATCTGTAAAGAAAATGTCAAACCATGCACTGCCGGCTTTGTGCTAAGGGAACAATTTCTGCTACATTATTATTATATCTATGTACATACCTATTAATAACTACTGAATTATATTTGGAAATAATTTTTTGAAATATTTTCAGACGCACAACTGACTTCGGTTTCTGTAGCAGGAATCTTGACTAAATTACTGTAAAACTGACTCAAAGCGCATATTATCTCCCCGTTAGTTATGACTTTTATTAATTAAATTCCTTGTAAATCCCAAATAAATCAACTACGGGGCTTCCAACTGCACTAGAGAGGAGTGCTTCTCCACTGGCAACACAAAGTTTTCAATTTTTTGCCATCATTTGATTAATCATTTCAATGTGATTAAAACAAAATTATTTCAGACGATGCCATACTCCATAGTAAGGAATTCACTGTCAGTTTCAATGACTTTTAGGTTGAATGAGAGGGGCGCACGAGAAAGTACGGATTTTCGGTTGAGTGGGGAGTGACGACCGCGAGGATATAGGGCTTAGTTATTGCTGAAACTAAATTTAGTATAGGGCTTAGCTATTGCGTCTTACTCAATATTTTGATATGCTGTAATATACATGCTACAGAATATGGCATCGTGTGACCTATGATTTTTTACTCACATTGAAATATTTAATCGAATTGTGGAAAGAAATTGAAAACTTTGTGTTGCCGGTAGGGAAGTACTCCTCTTAAGTAAAATCTTCAGGTGAATCAAGACTTTAACTAAATCAATCTTTATTTGAACGCTTCTTTCGAAATCCTAAAAAGTCATATTTTAAACACATTTATAATATAATAATCAATAATTTAGATATAAATAAGTCGTTAACAAGAAATGTTAATTTTGATTCAATAAACAAAAAAACTGCTCAATTTCGAATTTGTGAAATCACACCTCCCGTGTAAGTATAGATGGATGGAGGACCAACGCCGCAACTCTCAAAATTGGAATTGAGGCCATTGCGAAGAAAGCCGGCCAAGAGGTACGAAGGCACGGCTCGTTCATTCTCCAATGCCAATGAATCAGAAATAGTCCTGCGACCCCCACCGCTTCGTCCAATCCCAGCACCTGACCTGTGCCTTCCACATAACTTGGAGGTTTGGCTGGAGTTGGAGCTGCCCAATTTTCACAGATGATCAAAGAAGGGTAATCCTAGAATGGAATCAGAATTCAAACTCTTAAATACGACCTCACCATTGTCCGATTTTATGAAAAAAAATTGTCGTCATTTACCCCACAAATGCTTCCTGGCGCTTCGGCTGTACCATTGTCCGTGACCCAGGCACAGAAAACAAATCCATCCTCCGGAACGAGGACGGAGGAATCGTACACCCCCCACCGACTTTTGCAGTCCAAAATGGACACAATTGGGACGGGCAATCTGCTTAGTGTACCCAGAGATCCTCCAAAGCCCCAGGCGTGGCATTTGGAACCCACTGGTGGAGGTGTATGCAGCAATGAGGTCGGGGGCAGGGGCACAAGCTTCGCTTTTGAAGTCAAATTGACAGGAATCTGTACATGTCAAAAGGTCAGTGGCAGTTCTCATTCCACATAAACGAAATAATCAATAGTTTCAGTTCACCTGAGCAAGTGCTAGAGGTGGGACTCTCAATGTAATTAAGGGGTCGTGTGTTCAATTCTCGTAGGGGTCAATTTCTGTTTTTGTCCTTATGTGGAACGGTCAAATCCATATTTCATTTCCATTATAAGTCAATACTTAAAATTGTAAAAGTGTCAAAGTAACTTATAAGATTAATCAATTTATTTAAAGGTTGTAATGTAACTTTACTCTGTAGCTACAAGTTGTTCGGGTAACTGTAACCGTATATTTAGTAATATTCTTATAAATACACACCAGCGTGTGTATGTGCGTCCACGGAATTAAAAAAAAACTACTTAAGATGGTTTTAAAAATTGAACTGACTGCCATAAATTCAAACAACTTTTTTACCATCAAAAATGCATATTTTACTAGCAAAGTTTGCTAATTTGGTGCACTCCACCACTAACGAAATCAGGATTCGAGTTCGAAGATGAATCAAATCAATTAAAGTGTATAATTGGTTTTGAAGATTTATTAATGTATGCAGTACAGAGTTAAAAATAATAATTTATTGTTTTGAATTCAAGGAACAGGACATTTCTTTTATGAATTTAGCATAATACTAAAAAAACTCGTAACAGGATTTCCCACATATCCGATAAACTGAACCGATAAATTAAATAAAGTAAACAAAGTCATGAATTCGAAATTGCAAATAAATTCAACCCCATCCAACCCTAATTCACACAATTTATTGCCAAATTCTAAGATCTTAAATTTACCATGTTCCTCCAAATCCAACACGTGGAAGCTCTGCATGGACATTTAATTATGACATTTACGAAACGGCAATTTATTTTTTTATAACAAAGACAAGGAAATATAAACCAAAATAATAAAATGGAATGGAG
>JAQFZA010000968.1:0-11639 GCA_034695115.1 Desoria olivacea
CGATTTCAAATTTTCGATAAACTATTGAAAGGTCTCGTCACAGCGCACAATTCAATGTAACTTTGAAAACAATCGGACCATCCGAAATAGTCTAAAATAATTATTTAGTGCGGAGCTAAAAACAATGCGACTGCTCTGCTGCTCTGCTCTATGTCGAGTCAAGCTTACCCAAAAAGCCCTACACATTTCCCATCAACTACGGAAAGCCACACCCATTTGCCGTATGACCTCGCTATCGCTCGCTCAACGGCACTCAATCAGCCCTATACATTCGGAAAGCCACACCCATTTGCCGTATGGCCTCGCTGTCGCTCGATCAACGGCCCCCAATCAGCCCTACACATCCCCCTTCAACTACGGGAAGCCATACCCATTCGCCGTATGACCTCGCTATTGCTCGCTTAACGGCACCCAATCAGCCCTACACATTCCCCTCAACTCTTGAAAGCCACATCCATTTGCCGTATGACCTCGCTATCGCTCGATCAACGGCCCCCAATCAGCCTCACACATCCCCTTTCAACTACAGAAAGCCACACCCATTTGCCTTATGACCTCGCTATCGCTCGATCAACGGCCCCCAATCAGCATCACACATCCCCTCTCAACTACAGAAAGCCACACCCATTTGCCTTATGACCTCGCTATCGCTCGATCAACGGCCCCCAATCAGCCTCACACATCCCCTCTCAACTACAGAAAGCCATACCGATTTGCCGTATGACCGATCCGATTTTTATCCGGTTTTGGGGCTTATCCCGAATTTCGGTCTTTTTCACAATTTTTAATGACATATCCAAATTCAGGAATAAATTTCGGTCAAAATGGTATATCTTATGGCCAAATGAATTGTAGTCGATTTTTTTATAAATCCGATTTTTACCCGGTTTCGGGGCTTATCCCGAATTTCGGTTTTTTTCACAATTTTTAATGACATAACCAAATTCAGGGTTAAATTTTGGTCAAAATGGTATATCATATGGCCAAATTGATTGTAGTTGATTTTTTCATAAATCGGATTTTTACCCGGTTTCGGGGCTTATCCCGATTTTTCGGTCTTTTTCAAAAATTTTTATGGCATATCCAAATTCAGGGTTAAATTTCGGTTAAAATGGTATATCATATGTCCCTATTGATTGTAGTCGATTTTTTTATAAATCCGAATTTTACCCGGTTTTTCGACTCTAGCTCAAAATTTGAATGTGTATGTGGCACTTTTTATTTGATTTTCGTGTTCACCATTAAATTACGGTTCGATTGATGTATCATACTCATTTTTTTCATTTTGGAGGTTTTGTCCTTAATTGTAGTACTGTATTCTAATAACAATAGGTTATAAGAAGTCCAGAAAAACCAGACAATCAAATGTCCAGAAAAACAGGGTCAACCTAACGGAACTTTAGATCCTTTTTTAGAAAGAGGCTGGTAAGATGCCTGAAAAATCCAGATGTTTCCTGAAGAACTCACTTGCAATTCGTGTTTTTCGTGCAACAGAATTAAAAGTAAAAAACCCGATATAAACCCGAGTAAATGCCTTCTCTTAGCCTTTTTGCTTAGAATCTAGTAAGTTCAAAATCGGATCCCCGAATATCGGAGGACTAAGTTGTGAGTAAATGTAAGAATTTTAACTTTTAACTTTTAAACTTATACTTAGGATAATTAGAGCATTGAAAATCAAATACAAAAAAATAAAACCTAAATTGAAAAGTCCATTTTTATAAAAACCAAAGACCTATGTCTCGCCTTCGGAACTTTTTTTAAATCATTTAAATAAACAATTAAAATCCAACCCCGTAGAATTAGTTGCAAATTAGTTTTGGAACTTTAATTTTGCTAAGAAAAAAAAAACTTTTCACAGGATTTCCTATAAACTTTACGTTACGTTTAGTTGATTTTGAAAAGCAAGCGTTTTTAAGACTTGTCTGTACACATTTTTTTGTCAAAATGGATTTAGAGGACTTAAAAAAAGAGGTAGCAAAGAGTAAGCAGAAAATTAGCGACATTCAAATCCAATGCAAAAAGATCCCGGATTTAGAAAAGGATATAAGAACATTAGGTGTTGGAGCACTGGCAGTACAAAATGAGGTAGCAACTATAATGACACCATTAAGCGGTTTTGATATTTCATTAAAAGAATTAGTTGTGGCTGGTTAACTGCTGAAGCAGCCGCTGGAGTAGGAACCATTTCAGGGTCTGGAGCAGGTGC
Organism: Desoria olivacea; assembly: GCA_034695115.1. Classification (NCBI taxonomy): domain Eukaryota; kingdom Metazoa; phylum Arthropoda; class Collembola; order Entomobryomorpha; family Isotomidae; genus Desoria; species Desoria olivacea. Next base: position 2,207 of record JAQFZA010000968.1, read on the forward strand.
AGCAGTTCCGATAGTTAAAATTCCTAAATTGTCAAATCCCTTATATTTTGATTTACATTACCCGTTTATGACATTTCATGCATGAGTCGTAACTCATTTTTTGTTAGAAGTAGAAGATCATTCGTTCTTGGGCTGCTTTCAAAACGGCTTTCAAAAAATTAGAGACTAGCGAATTGTACGAGGCTGACCTTAAAAGGAAACTGTATTCTCGAAATCAAAAATCAGACGATCCATTTGGGTCGTTTGCATGGGAAATGCGTGGACTCACTTTAAAAGTAAACAGTGCAGTAACACAGAAAGAAAATATTTCGGTCGGGAGCGATACCCGCCAGTAACATTGGTCCTTCTTACTACGGATTAGTTCTTGGTGAAACAGTCCGAAATTCCGACGGTTTCAAATCCGAAATCGAGGAATCCAGCCAGAAGGGGTCGTTAACCTCCCGTTGTCCATCAATCGAGAGAATGAGGTGACATCATCCCTAGAACTGGAAAAGGGAAAGTTCGTTGAACTTATCACACACTTATAACCTTTATAAGTGTGTCTGAGTCCGACACCAAAACGATTGGACTCTAATTGAGGCAAGCTCGTTCCGTTTCCTTTGATTAAGAGAACCTTTTCTTATTCTACCTTTCGATCAACTCTTTTTATTTAAGGTCGAAATGCCGAATGAGGAGATGCGTCGCAGTACGAGGCTGAACCAAGGAAAGCTTCCAGTGAGGTACAGGGATTCTGCAGAAGGCAGTTTAGTCCCAGCGGGGTCATCACAAGGGATGGATCCTCCTGCAGAAGGATTTCCACAACAGGGTAGTGTAGATATCTAGCGTCTTTCATCAGCGTCGAAAACTCCTTCTACTCGCTCGAGCATTTCAAGTACCAGCCACATCCAACGCCAGGAACTGGAGCTACAGAAAGATGAAGAAATTGCCAAATTGTATGAACAGCAGGAACTGCTGGAGGAAAAGAAAATTGAGCGGAAAATACGTCTTCTGGAAAGGAGGACGGAGTTAGAAAAAGATATCATCGATGAAGAAGACAATCAGTACCTGGGTTCATGTGAAGAAAACAGTACGGGGACCGTCGTAAATCACAGGCATTTCAAAGGTCAGCAGGAAGTTGATGATGAAGCGACGCAGACGTTACAAAAGCAGCATAAAGATAAAGAATTAGCAACAGCCCTTCGTGAACTAGAAGCTATTAGGTTTGAAGCTGAAGCAGTCAAACAGAAGGAAAATGACCTTGAGGACGAAGTCAAACGGCTGCAGACGTCCATTGTGGTACCGGTCCAACAAACTACTGATCCACCTCAGCCAGCGGCAACCTCGGAAATTGTATTTACCTCGACACAACCAAATAATGACTCGACTTCATCAGATGGAAAAGACGATGGATCGTAATCTAGAATTTGCCGAAGCAGATGTCGATAAGATTACTGAGTACGTCAACGGATATGCGAAGACGTTGACCCCAGAGGAAGTACAAAGTGGAGCTAAAGTGTATGGAGTTAGTCTGAACGACAGTATTTTGAAAGAAGCAGACAAGTTGAATCCATTACCGTCCGTCATCCACAAGTTCAGACGACGAGAGATTGCGTTGAACGGGGACATACAGGATATGTTTCACAGAAGCAAGGTCAGAAAAGAAGACGTGTTAGCCAATAGGTTCTTCTGGAGAGGTATCGAAAAGACCAGTCCTCCTTAAGTTATAGAAGTTTGAGGTCCTTAACAAGAACGCCGATAAGTTCAAGAAGAACTTATCAAGTACCTTGAAACCGTCCAGGCAATTACGAATTGTACGTTCATGGACGATTATGGAGATAGCGGGGACACCGTGACTGAAGCTGTGGCAAGACGCCATCAGATACAGAAAATCACGGGGCAGGAGTATCTCTGATTCTTATAAGGGGATCGAGTTCCCGAGAAGTTTTGGATTCCATCCCAGAAGACCTTCGAGCATCCGGGATGAAAGAATTGAAGATGGATGTTGAAATTGAAATGGAGCTGATTCTGGGACTTTTCTGGAAACCAGACGAAGATCCGTTCACCTTTGCCGTGAAGTACTTGAAAATAAGTCCTGAACTGGATGGAAAAGGATTTAACCCAGTAGTCTCCCACCGAGTGGGAGAAATTCAAAAGAATTCTGACGCGTTAGAGTGGAATTGGGTACCGGGGAACGAAGCTGAGAGAACTAACGCGTGATGGCCCAAGCGATTGGAAGCCCGGCAGCAGATGGACGGTCCCAACCGTCATCGAAATAAAACGGTATTCAACTATCAACACAGCTGTACGCGTTAGAACTTACGTTCAACGCTGCCTGAGATTTTACAAATTCACGAAGGATTCGCAAGCACCCACCAGTTGTACCCGGAAAAGGCTGAAGTTGCAGAGGAACGGTGGTGGAAACAGTCCAAAAAAGATGATCCGTACAGATAAAGTCTACGGGCCCCAGAAGCTTCTGTTGATCTCGGTGGAGCAGATAAGATTCAAGTCCTTACATCAGGAAGTGGACCATTGGAGAAAATCAGGCTGGCATCGGAAGACCATGGAGAAGTAACTCTATTATGGATAATATGATTGGATGTACAGATTTTGTAGAGTGTGAATTAACATTGAAACAAGAAAATACAGAACCCTTAGCTTAAAAACCGTATAGAGCGTCTCTTTAGAAGACCGCAGTGATACAAACTCATGTTCAGCGTATGCTGGAATGGGGGATTATTAGGCCGTGGGATTCTAAGTGGATATCTCCAATACATTTGAAAAAAGAAGAAGACTTCAGATTTACGTTAGATTATCGAAAACCTAATCACAAACTAAGTGACCCTTATACTGTCCCACATATTGACGCTATGTTGAAGAGACTTGGAGATGCAAGCTAACGTTATCTCAAAAATTGACTTCAAGAAAGGTTACTGGCAGTTTAGAATGCATAGGAATCGATGAAATACACAGCATTTATTTGTGATAAAGGCAAGTATGAGTTCGTTAGAATGCCGTTTGGATTGAAGACAGCTCCATCTGTGTTTCAAAGATTTAAAAACAAAGTGATAGGTGAAGGTAGAGAAAAATTTGCAGAAGCATATCTAGATAACATAATTATCTATTCAGTAACCTGGGCAGACCATTTAAGGCACAGAGAATACATAATGAATCAGCTTTAAAAGGTAGGATTCACAGTAAATATAGATAAATATGTATTTGGAAATACATCAGTTAAATACTAAGGAAGTCCGAAACATTCACATGGGGTAAAGAACAAGATGACGTGTTTAGTAGTTATAAATCTCTCATATGTAATGCAATTACTTTGGCTTATCAAGACTTCACAGCCTTTTATACTGAGAACCGATGACTCAGATTATGGATTAGGTTGCGTGATTGCTCAGAAAGCTTTAGACGGAACAGAGAGACCCATTCCATTCGCTTCTAGATCGTTATCTCCGACGGAGAGAAATTATCATTCTACGAAAAAAGAATGTCTAGCAATTGTATGGGCATTGAAGAAATACGAGTCTGTGTTCTTGGTGATTGATAGAAACCTTTTCGAAATAAAAGATTACTTTTAATTTATTGGGCTTGGGTTTGTAAGATTTTATAACTTACTGATGTAACACATGAGAAAGAAAAATATGTTATTTGGGGTTGGGCCGTATCTGAATCATACATTTTAGCGATCACAACTGTGGGTGTATGTTCCACTTCACTTTTTGTTGTTATTTGGTACAAATCTATCTGCCGAGGGTCGTATATAGACGGAAGGGTTGAAATCAAATTGGGTGTGGCATCGACATGTAATGTCAGCTTCGGATCTCGCTTCAGCAAATCCTGCAGAAATAGTAATTGTTTTTCCGTGTAACAAATAATTAGGGTAGGCGTCAAGCTTAGTATCTATATCCAGCCTGGACAACTTGATCCTACATCTTCTGCCATAAACAAGTTTCTGGTCTTAATGAAATCTATCAGTAAGTCCGAAGATAAGTAATCTTCTTTAAATGCCTATTGCAAAATTTAACCATTAGTACAACCTAAGTACGGCAGTTGCATTTTAGCTTAGGAATTACGAAATTGTGTTTAAAGTTTAGTTTAGTTACACTTTTAAATGCTATTTTTGGTAAAACTAACCTCAGACTTGCAAGTTCTCAACGTCTTCAAAAAGCATACTGCAGTAAAGTTTCCTTGATTTCCTTGACTTTAATCAACTTCTGCAATCTTATAATATCTGTAGTCTGAAGCTGTTTTCTGTTTCAGTTGTTGCCCTGCTTGTTTTCTCAACCCCCTTGATAGTTGTCGGGATTTGACTTCTGTTCTACTGTGCCTTATTGGGCCCGTACCTCTAATATTAAGAACAAAATAAGTTATTGATCAGTTTAGTAATAATGTTATCGTACAATACGTTAATTGATACATCCTTTCCTGGTTTTGGTACAAGTTTGATGTGTAAAGTATACACCGCTGGAAAACGACGTCTAGTGCAATTAGCGTAAGCTCTAATAAAGTTATACCGTGCCTGAATTGGTGGTCGGTTTACTACACACTTTTTAAAAGCAAGTACGCAGTGACTATTGTGCTTCCGGAAACTGGCTTCGATGCCACAAAAAATTAAACGAAAGCGAAAACACTTGGGCGAGGGCCAGCACAACAACTCTACTAAGAAATCAGAATTATGCACACCTACAAATGAAACCTTTGAACTGTCAAAAAAATTAAATGAAACTGAATTTGCTTTATTGAGGGCCAGCACAGCAACTTTGCTGGCAAATCAAAACATCACCATTTCGCAGACTGAGTTTTATAAAATGTCGAGAAAAATTAAACCAATTCAATTCTTCTCTATTGGTGGCAAGCACTGAGACTACATTTGCAAATCAGAACTTTATAAATCTGCAAACCAGTTACATCAAATTGCAAAAAAAACTCAACCAAACCGAATCAGCTTTATGGAGGGCCGGCACAGCAATTAAGTTGGCACATCAAAACTACACCAATTTACAGGTTAATTCTCTAAAATCTTTAAAGGATTTAAACGAAACCGAACTCGGAATTATTGGGGACCATTGTTGAATTAGATGGTTTGCATCAAAACTGCCTGGTAGAAAACATTTGCCTGAAGAAAAAAGTCAAGAAACCCATTTATGGGAAAAAACCTTCGGGACGACATACCAGGCTACCAAGCTGTGACAACGGGAATAGCTCAGACCTAGTCACATTCAATCAGTCAGAGGAGAACTAGCGTACTCTACTAGAAACGCAAACAAACACATGAGTTCCACAACTGCAGCTTAGCTACAACAGAGTATACCGGCAGCAATGGTTCCCTGTCTTTGTAAAACTGTATAATGAACCATTTTCTGCAGTTTAGCATCTTCGATTTAATAGTTGATGCTATTATGCTAATGTGACTTATTTCTGTCTGCTGGGCTTTTAGAAACGGCAAAGAAAAAATGGAAGGTAAGATCTGCTATTAAATACTAGATATTTATACTGTGAGGAAAATATTAGTAATCTAATAATAACATATTTCTGATTTCAGATCGTATGGAGAGAGGACGTCTTCAGACGGCTTTCCGAAACTTCAAAAAGGGCTAGTGGATTTCGAATGTGATTTGTATTAACCAAACGATGAATTGTTAACCCATTGAATATTTTTTTAACGTAGGGGCTGACACGCTAAATTCAATTCATCAGTTTAACAGATTAATTACCAACAACTTTAGAGAAGGTAGTATATTTAAAACCCACATAAAATATTGTGAACGTAAATTAATCAATTTTTATGAATAATTAAGGGGTAATTTAACAATTCTATTTTTAATCAAGGTAATCAAGAAGTCAAACTACACTTTGCCCATGAATAGCATTGCAACACCAGTTGCAGATGTCATAGGCACACATTTTATTAATTTCGTTGATTGATGGCCAAAATTTTAACATTATTATCTGTTTACAGTCGAGGATTGCTGTGCAGCAAATTGTGACTTAGAAATTGCTGAGGAAACCGATTGTTATCTAACATTCAAATCTAGGATTATAACATAGAACGAAAATTCATTTACACATTATTAGCTCGCCTATGTAAATAGGATATCGAGCTTATGATCTCGTCGTGTCTGTCCGGCCGTCCGTCTGTCTGACCGGCGCGTTTTTTGGATGTAAATGAACCCACCGCTAGAGCACCATAGACGCTTAAGGAGCATACCAGACTTATAGGATCAACGTAAATAGCAGCAAACCAAGAAGTAGAGGAAGCACAAGAATCTGTTAAAGCAGACCTGTGAGAGCATTATGCATGTTTTGGTATCGTCAAAATATTTTTAACGCTTACCGTTATTATATTTTCATATTTTCCATTCAGAACTACAAATTCTGAACTCAATATGAATGCAGACAAATCAACGGCTCCATGCTTCATCTGTCTTTACATATAACTAGGTTGACTGGTTGCAGGTGGGCACGTTGGCTCATAACCGACCGTTTTAAATCAACGGCTCCATGCTTTATCTTTCATTTGCTAGAGCTAGGCTCACCGGGGGCAGGTGGGCACGTTGGCTCAGAACCAACCGTTTCAAATCAACGGCTCTATGCTTTGTCTTTCATTATATAGAGCTAGGCTCACTTTTCGTGGCAATTGTCCATTCGGCATTTGGACGGTGTTTTCGAATGTCAATTACACAAACTCTTAAAGCATCTAATATTCTTCCGTTGAGGCGAGATCTTATTTTACCATTGTAACGTTTTACTTTATCTTGATATTGATTTTTTACTGTCTTGTAATTGTAGTTCAAAACAGATTTCCATATTTCCATATCCATCTCACCTAAGCGTATATCTCACTAATACTAGTGTAGTTATATTCAACCATGTTAAACTGACTACTTGAGAGTATGATCTGATATGATATAAACACAAACCAACAATGGTTGATAAGATCACCTGTTTTAAAAACTTAAATAAGGTTTGAAAACGGCATATATCATCCCGATTTTGATAACTTCATTCACAAGGCTTCAATGTTTCAAGTCATATCATATCTTATCATATACAAGAAGCCCGACACTAAGAGATTCTGAGGTCCAAAACCACCAGTTGACACTAATCTCATTTTGCCCCTACCAAAGTAAAATCACAACTCCATCTGGTAATTCTAATTTCTAGTCTACAGAGAAGAGAGTAGACGGCGCAGATGGGTATTTTTAATTCTGTGGAGCTAATATTATCGTTCGGGCGTTCCGTCGACGATTCACTGTTGTTTTTCAGCTGTCGGATGTCAAGGGTCAGGTAATTTTTCGTCGGGTGTCTGCCAGGTTTATGGGGTCGTCGGGTATTCCCCAGCTTGTCGTCGGGTGTCTCCTAGCTTTACTCAGAAGAAAATCTTTAAAATATTAATTTTATAATACGAATGAAAATTATAATTGTTACTTCGGTTGACAGGGTTTACAGAATGGTGTGTAATTGATTTAGGTAGTAATTTAATCAATTTATTGTATTTATTTCATAATTTTTAACAACATTTATGTTCGTGTGTTTTGTTGGTATTAATAGGCCCCATTTACTCGTGTTTTCACGTTTAAGGGTCAATGTTAACGTTTCGAAAGTTTTCCTTGCCTTTGGCCGGAGGTTCAGAGTAACAGTAATATAGTGCAAAAAGAAAGTTCAAAACATCTTCAGCTGTTTTTAAATGCATGTTTTGAAATTGTGTCCACAGACAGTCACGCACATACATACATACATTATTCACATACCAATTACGTAAATGGATAAGCTAGAACTAAAACTTCAATATTCGTTATCAACAAGTCTAGACCTTTAAAGTGATCTATCATACGATGACTCGCATCAACGGCTATACCTGTGTTTACTAAACATGTACAGCATACACGCAGAGATAACCTACCCTATACCTTTTGTCACTTTTATTTCTGCTTCCAATCAGTTTTCTGTATAATATCTGATTAAGAATTTTTTGAAACTCTGATTAATTTGTTTTTAAATCTGATTTTGTATTCAGATCTGGTAGAATCAAATTTTAAACGGATGTTCTGATTATTTTTTTTTTACCTATCAATTCGGGATTTCTAGAACAAAATAATTGTATGAAGCCACAATTAGATGTTTAGTAGATAATCAGATTGTTTAATCCTTAATCCGATTAAAATATTTCAGCCCTGAAATGCATAGGATTAGGTATTAAAAGTGGGAAGGGTGTTTTAAATTCATTAACACCCATTCATTTATAGTTAGGATTACATTTCTTCAGAAATGGCTGGATTAGGGATTAGAGATTATAAATTAATCCCAATCTGACTAATTGTAAGTAATCCAGGATTTCAATCCTAGGATTGCAAAACCCTTCATATGGGATTGGGATTGCCGTGGAACCGGATGTGAAAAGATCGTACTGGTTTGTAGTGATTGGGGAAATAGTTTTCTGAAGTGGAGGGATACCACAGTGAGTTTCCTTTTGATACGGTACAGAAGGAAACTGTTCCTCCCTTGATGAAATTAATTATTTATGTTAAATAAACTCATGCAAGATTTATTAAATAAAAGTGAAGGGAGTCAATTTCCCATAGAAACGGTTTTGTAATTTTTTTTCTAAAAAAAATAAAAATACCTGCCTGGTTTTTTTGCATAGCGATTCAATTGTTGCTCAACGAAACGATGCCCTTGCAACAAAGCCGGTTTCGGGTGCTCAACCAAATGTTACCCTTCCAATAAGTGTGAGAACCACTTGATTTTAAATAGTTTCGTTAATTACTCTCCTTTTTGTAATTAAATTTATGTTCAACTTTGACTTTTGTTGCATTACATTAGTTTTCTGAAATGTTAGTACTTATAACTTCGGATTAATAAATGTTTAAATGTTATTTATAGGATTTGAATTGACACTGAAATTGACTACCTCATTTGTACTTAATAAATCTTGCTAGATTTGTGATAAGTTGCATGAGTTTATTTAACATAGTTAATTAATTTCATCAAGAGAGGAACAGTTTCTTTCTTGAACTTTTCAAACAGTTTTTTAAAAAATTCAAAGAAAGTTTTCAAAAATATATATTTTATCTAATACTAGGCAGCCCCAAGCCCATGAATGGTCTTCCCCAATCTAGCAGTTTAAAGTTTGAAATTTTAGAAGAAGAAAAACGATAAAAGTTGAAAATTTAATACCACTTCCACAGTCGAAAGTTCCTACCGTCCGCCTTACCCAAGTACCCATCATTCCCCGTACTCTGGCCAAAGACACGTGCACACTTCTCTCTCCCTCCCAACCATAATAGAAAATGAATAAAAAGTTGTAAAATTCGACCAAAGTTGAAAAATCGACAAATTCGACAAAAGTTGAAAAATCGACAAATTTGACCAAAGTTGAAAAATCGACAAATTCGAAATAAATTGAAATTCGTCAAAAGTAGGAAAGTGACTGGGGCGCATTGAGATT
>JAQFZA010000969.1:0-11639 GCA_034695115.1 Desoria olivacea
CTACCGGAAAATCTACCTAATTCAAATGTATTTTTTACGTGACTTACTTTAGCAGAGGCTTTGAACTCATTATGTTCCCTGAGGAGAATTTCTGTTTCTTCTCGAGATTGGCCCACGTGAGTGTGCGTAGACAAGTAAAAGTCACCAGTGTCATGAATCCAGTCCAATGCTTGCTTAGCAGACCTAAAGATAAAACACAGTAATGCATCACTAAATCACCACAAAAACACTTGTTTAACACATCGGCGAACTTTCGCCAGAGACTTTTTCCCGATTTCAGTCCTAGAAGATTTTAAAAAACCCGGCTGACCCAATTTCGGAGAGATTATTCCGATGGAATAAAGACATCCGACACCAGCAGGATTATCATGAACACCGGAATACAAATTACAACTAAGGATGAAGGAAGCTAAGGAATCCTCTCATGCAGACAAGGCTCAGTTTCAACTACAAGTTAAAGTGAATGCCTCAAGTGTTTCAGACTCAAAGCCTCGACGAGATGAAATGAATGTCGGGAGTTGGGTAAACGTGCTTTTTGAGCCCAAAATGAAAGTGGCTGAGAGGCACGTGGACAGGCGCTTACATAGTCTCATTGTTAACATATTATCTACGACTTTACATTACTAGAGGCATCACATTTTACTTTTTTTTCATCCAAAGATACTTGATATTGAAAATGGGAAAGGAGCCAGCGATTATAGCAAATTCCATCTTTCAGTTATTATGTTCATCTTCCCCCTTCTGCAAGACTGCACAAAGCACTTCTCCACGAATACCAGAACAGTGAACCCGAAATCACAGCCATGCTAGAAGTGGGTGTAAAACTCTTCGATATAAGCGAGAAGCGACATCCTTTTAAAACGGAATCCTCCGATTGGACATAAATTACAGTATCTTTCATCCATCGAACACGAAAAGGACTCAAAAGGACGAACGGAACTTGATTTTATAAAGTAAAGGAGCGCAATAATGTAATAGAAAATAATCTCCAAACATTCTAAAAGTATGGTACGTTCGAATTTCCTCTCTTAGGTCAGGGAATTTTACAAAACGTGTCTTACGCAATGTTACTCATCGTTTCCAAAAAAAATCCCTATTTAAATTAGAATAATAAAAAATTTACACTACCTACTTAGAACAGAACCCTCATTGTAAACTTACCACTCAAACATAACATACTGTAGACATTGGTCCAAATGCTTCTTTCTTGAAGTCCAATGCTGCATTACTCGATTCTCCTGGGCAAGGAGCTTATCCAGAATAGCTATAAAGAGGAAAATACATAAAATAACAGTAAATACTGGTTTGGTACATTACCATTGGAAATAACAAGAATAAGCTGTAGACAGGAAATGTCTCTATTCTCATAAGGAGGTACTAGAATAAAATAAGAATACCTACACTCCGACGGCTATAAAATGTTATAAGAAATCGATATAGAACAATAAGACTCCTCACCACCCTGGTACGAAAGATATTAATATTTACGAGGTCTTCATGCCACGCGACAACTTTTCACACTATTATTACAAGCCATTCCTTCCATCCAGACAATTTCAAAGTGATATAAATTAAAGTGAGAAATAACCTTTGACTTTCACTTCAGGTGAACTGAGTCCACCAGCTTCAAACTGGTAGGGGTAGGCAACTCGGTGACAGATTTTTAAAAAGTTCCTGGCCGTATGCCGTGCATGTGTACATGCCTTCAAAAACGCTTCCTTCTGCTCCTGGTGTTTATTACTTTGTTGAGTTAAATTAGCCCGTTTATCAGTTGACACAACGGTTGACCCCGAAATAGGTTTGGGATTCCCAGACCCAGACGTACTTGTGTCCAACGTGCAGTAGTCCTCTTCCCGTTTGTACTCTTTTTCTAGACTGTCCAACACCGAACAGACCTGGCAACAATGGAATCAAATTAGTATCGAAAGTTTCCCACGATGTAAACTATTAGATTAGATAAAAGTTAGTTTGTATCAAACTAAACTACTTTTGGAGAAGCCTTATTATAAGTTCAACGTGGGAATAGAGTATCTCTCTATTCTGGTCAATGAATCAGAGCCAACAAGTTTATCAGAGATCATTGTGACAGGGTGAGGCGAAAAACACTTGGAAACCATATCCAATCGCTCTAAACTCTTATTGACTTTAGTAAATCTCTCTCTAAAGACAAGCTCATTCATAAAATAAGACTAATCCTCAAAATAATCCTTGACTTCAAAGGAACAATTTTCATTAACGTCTTAAGAGAGCAAAACTATCCACATTCTCTTGTGGTATCCCATCATATTTACAACAGCCAACAGCTACATTTCTTAGAAAGCTGTACTTTACTCTTTCATAAGATACAAGCGTTTATATAACTCCTTAGCCTGCCCAAGCAGAAATGTTTTGTCTTTGAGATGTAAATTCCTTCCTTTCAATATTGTTTACAATCTGGCCAGTTCCTTATTACACTATTTATTGTAAATGTACTATATAAAACGTCAAATGCTTCTGTACCTGTTCAGCCGTTTTATAGAAGCTCAAGGCATTATTAAAGAGCTTATGACGCTCGTCCGCAGCTGCTACCAATTGATGCCACCGAGTAGACACGTCGTCCGAGATCTTTTTGATCCCTCCGCTGTCAAAATGACTGCCTCCGATTAGGGCTTCAGCCTTGAGATTCACTTGGACTGCGAAGTTATGGGTTTTCTGGAATTAAACCGAAGTACAGTTAAATTATTGCCTTTAACGTCGATAACCCATGCACTTTTATTTTTTCTTGTCCAGTGGAGTGGGAAGTCTATTTCACGGCGACCTACATTTCTTAGATTTTACAGTAATTAAGGTTCATGAATTATTCAAAAGAACATTAGTGGTTTTAGTGGCGTAAATGGATTACGAGCTTCAACTCATATATAAGGGGGTTTAGGGACCATACGAGTTTAACAAAATGGACTCAGATACAAAAGGATGAGACCAAAACTGCACATTTTAAACTCTTCGTTGGAAAGTAAGGGATCCAAATTGGCCATAAATGTCGGAATTAGAACTTGTTGATACAACTCTTTACATCTTCTATTCTTCTGGAGTCCCAGACTTTTCCTAAACACTACGAGCAACGAGTATATATCGTTTTGTGGTAATGGTGTTTTCCCATCAGAGAGTTACTAGTAGTAGTAGTTACGGGATCGAGAAACGGCCTATTTCTATTTCGTGCGGATCGGCGATGAGGATAATCCACTTGAAAATAAAATGTAAAATATAAAATTCTTCCCAATCTCCAACTTACTTCTAATGCAACTTGGAACTTCTCGTGCTCTTTCTTCATTTGTTCGGCTTCAGCCAGGGAACTGGGGATAGTGAAACTCGCAGTTAGCATCGTCTCACCATTCCGAATCCAATTGATCACCTGTCATAACAAATTCACAAATTCATTAGTCAAATAACAACACTTTTCAAACTTTTTTTACACTCCATAGTTCACAGTATATAATTAAAAACCGAAAGTATCTTCACTTTCTAACACAATACCCCAAAACCCTGACACAAACCGGAGACTACTCACGCTCACATCCGTTGCAACCAAACAAGTGAAGTCAATAGCCTTAAAATTCCTCAGGATCATTCCCTCCTCCGTCGGTTGTAAATTGTAAATAATCCACCAGATCAACTAACAAGCGAGGATAACAAGAGAACAACAATCCGAGAAAACTCGGACAGAACTCAAATACTAAGTCAGTTGTGCTTGTACACTTTCACTGGCCCACAAATACACAACAGATGAACCAAAACCTTAGGGAAGAATAAAGTGTACACGTACAGCCAGATCGCAAAACGACCGAACATCCTTCATCTCCTTTCCGTACAGACAACATACACAACTTTCCCAATATCATGAGATTCGAGCAAATGGGGAGACTGCTACATCCCCGAAATCCGCTATTTCAGGACGATGAACGAATAGCACGAGAATAATGTAAACACAGCCTAGAGGGTTGTCCATCTATAATAAAAGAGATTCCAAAATCCCCAGCTTTTTTGGAATACAGATAGCTTGACTAGGCCCTACTTCAACTTCACGCTATCTATTCTTTTGATACATTAAAGATACGAATGGTCAGACAGAAAAACATGCACACATGCTGAATTCCTTAGCTTATGAAACTATGGGGGATGCGTTGCATTATTGATCCACAGCATGCACAACTTTTATCCTTTACTTACGAAATCAACTTCCTTAGAATCTACAAAGCTAAGGGTTCCCTATCTCAACAATATTAACTCTGCCCTATCATCCAATGTTACTTTATTACACCCACGCATGGATCGGCTTGTATTCATTCGACATAGTTGGCAGACATGGTTTGATTCACTCAATTTCTTCGCCTTTGCTTTCACTTCCATTGCCGACTGAAATATTAAATGACTTCACCACTACACTACTAACTATGCTTCCACCTAAAACTCTCCCTCTCTGTCCAACCAAATCGAATCTCGGCATCAGCTAATGCAACCTAGCCAAGGAAAACGGGAGACAACCTCTGCAAATAACTTACCACTAGCACTTACTTGGTAAGCTATAGCGTAAGTAACAATAAAAGGTACCTAGATACATATCTGGTACAATGAATGAACATGACAGCCGTACAAAATCCATTCTCAACACTGAAGCACTTCTAAACGCACAATTCGTAATTCTTATCGACAGATCAAATGGCTTCGAACGCACGTACGTAATACTACAGACCATCTAGCATCTGAGTTGTTACAAGTGCAAGAACAAAACTACAAGTACCCACTCGTAATTATATTATAGCTGGTCGTGGCATGCCTAAAGGAATACATCCTTACTTGATTACGTCAAAGTCCTACAAAGTCCTTCATACTCAAATTTCAAATATCATGACTTCAATACGGTATACCGCTAACAAACCCTGCCAATTCTAGCCATCTTATCTACGAACTTGAGGTTACACGTTTAGCAGTGTCCCAATCGACAACGACTTCTTCACATTACTTCAGACACAAAGGCACATTAAGAACTCATCATTTCAATTCTCGGCTACCAACTTCCTTGACTGAGACGAACCCATTTGCTCAGTTGGCACTCGCAGTCCATTAAACAAACAACGCTTTCATTTACGCCTAATTATCTCGGTGTTTCTAAAGATATTCTTCACTCATTAGCCACCCACCTCCAAGTCCAACCTCATCTGCCCTCTCAAGTAACAGTATCACTTATCACCAAGACACAGAGTCATTTTCTCTAGTGTCCCGAGATATGCATGGATAAATCCTGAATCTCCTTTTAAATTACAAAATAGGGACACAGATTTCCATATACCTCATCTCAACCATCTCGGGTCGCAAAATCCTTCCCCCAAGGAATCCTCATCCTTCAATCTTTCATCTTCAAAAATAAGACAAGCCGATCAAACACTGGAAGAAAGGTCCTTTCTAAACTGTTAGCCTAAATTGATATCACTTTAACAGATACATCAAAATGCATTTGGAATGAAAAGATACATTGTCCCCCAAAATACCCGACCGGCTCAGATGGTTGAGGGCACTCTACCCATGCTCTACACACCCTATATATAATTTTCCATCCGAATAGTCAAATGTATCCAATCAAAAAGGCAGAACGGGGAGGCCACATAAGATGATCATAAATAAATAGTGAATAAGGGATGAATGGATGCATTTTGTGAGATAATGTGCATCCATCCATCCGCGTAAAGTAGAAGAAAGGGAGAGTTGGTTACACTCAAAAGTATACGCTTGAGCTCAGTATAAAATATAACTAGAGATGATTCACCCGTTACAAGAGATGCATTTATATTCATACTATAATAAATTAAAAATTACTACACAAACAAACACAAGCTAACTAGCCGTTTTCTATTACACAATAGCAGAATAACAAAAAGAACTTGTAAATGAATAGGCGATTAGATTTAATGGAATGACTTACTTGATTAGCTTCGTTTTGTAGCTGGACGAGTTGGATAACTTGCTGAAGTCGGAGCCGCTTCATTTCGGCAACTTCACCACAGTCCAACTCCTTCTCGCTTACATACTCAAGTAGAACTTGGACCCGCGTCTGAGCACTTATCTGATTACTTGCCATCAGGTTGATCCCAGATCTCTCGAACATCTGCCAACACAATCAACAATATTGCGTTGCATTAACAATTCATATGATTCTCAGCTTAGTGTCTTCTACTCTAGTTCAGATTCAGATTGACAGAGATGCAGACTTGACTTATAGATGCTAGTTAGATAACAAAACTACCAATTCTCAGTTCACGCACTCATTGTAACAGAATGAAAAATAATTGCCGATAACCAAAACGATCAGCCTAAACATTCATGAACTTTCATGAGACTGAAGCCTGTTCCAGGCAATGTTTGTATTTGTCTTAAATGGTATAGCTTTGTGGAAAATCCTAGCCTTAGAATTCATTCTAGGGAACTAATCATTACAATATCAAGCAATTTTTGGAAGGACAACCGACCTGATGCAACTCCTGACCCCTCTGGAGAACCTGAAAGACAGAAGCCTGGACTCGTTGGACACTGTCAGTGTGGACTCGTAGCATCTGTTCGTAATGAGGAAGTCCCTCGGTGATTTCTCGAGTTGGTTCCTCCATTTGTATCTTCTCCACCCAATGATCCAACTGTGAGGCAATCTGTATTCCCAACAAATGAAAAAAAGCTATAAGTACGTAATACTAACACACTCTTGTACACAATTAAACATTTTCCCATCCCCATCGAGCGAGTCGGTAAACAAGATACATGAACTCAAGTTCATGGTTTCATTCTTCAACCCAAAGAATAAACTAGCATATTTCGAAGAGCATAACTGGAATTCAGAAGCTGCACTTGCCAAAGACGCTCAATCACAAACATGTTTGACAAATTAGCTCTTCACTATATTCTTAAGATTAAGATTCACAGAATGTCTCCCGGGGGAATAAAACATTCGCATTAATACGGAATGTCTGTCAAAACATTTCTGCTTCTTTCTACTTAACGTCTTCTACATCGATAAAGAACTCCAAGAATTCCGGTTAAAAAGTCATTCCAAGCTTCGATGGGGATTGCGATAGGAAACCAAATGTGCATTCAGAGATATCTTCCTTTCCTACATACCTCAAGTGCGTCTCGTTCAAAAAGTCTGAGCTGAAGACACAAGTCGAGTTTAAGTTTACGAGATTCCCAGATCTCTTCAAGCTCTATTCGTTGTTTTTCAAGAGTTCTCATGGCTGCTTCGAGGGCTTCGAAAGAGCCCGTATTGTCCGTTTCCATTGTTAGGCCACTTGCTCTGCACAAACATAAAATACTTCAATTAATATATGACCAAAATCATAAGTTTGTATAGCTATGAATATTCATTGCGTGGATTTGCATAATTTTTCCATCTCATAACTCAGTCTTTGATTTCTAAGTCAAACAAGCCGATGGGTAAGGTAAACTTAAGTACTAAACTGATCAACATTCCTGAAAGTTTCCTTCCAGTATTGGGAATCACAAGAAACGAATCAAGAAATTGTATGATTTAAATGGAAAATAGTTTTCCTAAATAAATTAAAATTTGATTAGTTTCGATCGATAATGTTACCTCAAGTCAGTCAGAAGTCGTTGTCCCTCCGCAATATTGCTAAGAAGGAACTGGAGGGCAGATTCTCGTTGCTGTTCCCAGGCTTCGATAACTCGTTGGGTTGCCTCTAAACTTTCAGGGGCCTCTTCGATACTCGCCTCCTTTCGAAACTTTTCATTCCAGCCATTTATCTAAATAAAAACAGAAATCAAATCCTTAGAAAATTCGTCTTTGCACAAAACTACTGAAGTAAATTCTTTTATTTATAAACATCGGGGTTGTAAACAAGATTCTTGGACAAACAGCAGTTACTGTAAATTCTCAATAACTTTTTATATTACGTAGGTTGCTACTAAGAACAGATCATAGGGTACTTGTAATTTGGGTGTACTTGAATCGTAATTTGTAACTCGAAGCGTAATTCATTCACAAAATATTCAACCCACCAAACATTCATCCCCCAACTTATAACAAAAATTCTATGACTTTAACTAATGTTTATTAACATTAAAAATTACACAACATGTTAAAACGATAATTATCTTCAGTTCATTAGCACACACATACTACTTAACATTCCAAGACAATAAGGAATGCCTATTTACCTGCCAACCATAGTTAATAGTAGACCAAGCCATATTATTAATTAAATTCAATCAATTTGAATGGCAAATCCAAATCCAAAGATTCCAATTGATTAGAAGCGATGGCCTGCAGTCAAATTAATAAAGTCTAATCAACATTGCCCTAACATTAGATTGGACTTGCTCCATCAAATAAAATTGTGACCGACATAGTGACAAATGGTGACCACCTCTACGAACCCACTCACCCCTGTAGAATCTGATGGAGGATACACCAGCAACTCGCTAGATGTAATAGAAGAATAATACAAAGATCCAACAGTATAAGCCCCATTAAAATATTCTAACATTGAAACAATAGCGTTTGAAGATGCGGAGGTCGTAATCAAAAAGAGATTGAATTTTGGATGCACAAGATTAATATTAATGAAGAGCCAAGGCTCCAAGACCCGACGGACTCTGAGTTGAATGCACAAACTAGTCAGTTTCCAAAAAAGGCATTACACAATTCTAGACTTCTTGAAGACAATTCCGAATCGGAACTCCGTGACTCTTGTAAATCATGATTTAACTACAATTCAACTTATAAGCTGGTCAACTTCAACTAAAGGCATAACTAACTGAACTGCATACTACAAGGCACAATCATATTTACATCATTTTCAAAATCTATATTTACTACGAGACAGATGAGCTGTGCCCACCCCAATCTGCTTTGACAGAAATAAATCAAAATCCTAATTGAATCAAAACACCCATTACCTCTGGATGCATAATCTTCTATTTTAAAACTATTCTCCTTCAGGCCATTTACCCATAAAAAACATGAAAGGGAAAGGATTGCATTTTAAACAAATGGATAAATTACATATCAACCCTAAGCAATCCTCGCCCTGTAGCCTGGAGCGTGTTAAAATGAATTACATAGAACGTAGGATATACCTATATACAAAAAAATCATGATTTTTTTTCTCTTTTACAAGGATCAAGTTGACCTTTGGCACATAACCTTTGTAACCTATCAGCACTAATTACGACTTTTATGATGAAAACCCCTCCTGGCTAATTTATTACACAGTCAGCAGTTGCAATCTTTCATCAACACCATCATTACATGAAGCTTCCCTGAATCTTCTCGACGAAGGCAATTCTATTATCATATTTTTTTTTTAATTTCGAACGTTAAAAATTCCAAAGCAGTTCCTAGAAACGTAACACTCCGACCACATTGACTGATGCAAAACTCGTAGGAAGCAGCTTGACAGTAATCGAGGACAAGGGATCAGATTTCGCCGAGAGGGATTTCTTCGGATCCAACGCCAAGACAAACATCCCCACGCACATTTAGCTAATTCATGGGTTGAGAAGAGAGAAAAAAGTGGATATGTTTGCACATGAGGATTTGAAATGTTAAACTGTTCAAATGATCTGTCCCTGGAGAGGTTTACAGGTAAGCCACTCATCAGTCCTCCTAAAATGTTTTGAGTAAATAGGGAGGAATTAATCTTAACTTTCTTAACGAACCTCATTTCAACAAGATATCTACCATCCACCCACACCACTTGTACAGAGTTATTACTCCTTGGAATAGTGCACCACCCATCGTAAACAAATTCTTAAGGATCATTTACAGAATCAGATCTGTGAACAATGGGAGGAGATGTTTAGCATTTCACTCACTTTGCCAATCTCCAGAGCAAACAATAACAAACATTTAAAAGGCAGACTAGTCTAAATACAATCCAAAAAAAATACCAATTTCATAGCACAGGGGGTGGTGTGATTTCTAACTCTAATTTATTCATGAATTTCAAAGATAGCTTTTATTTTCCTGGGATTTAAATCACAATTTAATACAGACGTGACACACCAAATTTACTTCTAGGTCTAAAAATCACTTCATTCACGCACGGTTACTTCCCGTTACCTCGAACTCCAGATCAGTTACGCCTATTTTAAGACAGCCACTAACCGAAAGACCGATTGACGGATAATTTCAACCGAAACGATTTTCGATGAACATTTGTGCTAAAAGACGCTAAGCCAACATCCGAATACAATCCTTATCCAAGTTATAAAAGGTCACGTTCATCCAGACAATCACACGTCAAGGGGGAAGGTGTTCTTGAAGTTCAAACAGTTTAAAATACGTATTAGTGGTTAAGACAGACAGAAGACGTTTAGACTTCAGAAGAGACCACAAGACACTAAATAAATTCCCTTCGAAGACATCATCGTGGATTTCTATCAACAAACATTAAAAGACTAAATGCCTCCTGGCACATTACGCACATCAGGCACCAAATCTACGGCCACAAAAAATACGACTTCTCCAAACTCGTAAAGTATCTTCTACATGTTTACCATTTTTTTCTTACGTCCTTATTTCGAATTCAATCGACATCACACTCGCCTCCAATTACGGAATACATGGCCAGGGATTTTGGTCATATCGCAAACGCAACCAAGTTTCTGTCCATGCGGCCGCCTGGCGATATAATGAATACGATACAAATCTCAGGATTTCCGAGAAACGGAAGAAGGTAACGTGTCTCTATTAAATCCCGATGTGACAGATTTATGTGTCGTAGAGAGAGGAAGAGGACAAATTGGACCCGACATGCAGTTTCAGGCCATTACAAGACTTCTTCGTGGAATTCATTGACTTCAAATCCAACCATCCGTAGCCTCTAAAACAAATACGAAATACTTCCAACCAAAGCAAGCATTCTTCAATGCCGAACTTCTGCTGACTCATTTTCGAATTCGTTGAATACAAGATTGACAATAGGGACTAAGCAAACACAAAAGGCCAACTAGAATACATACTGTCTTCAGTACAGATTTCTTTCATTACAAAACTGGAGCCCTTAAACAAAGCCCAATGTATTTTTTAAGCTAGGCATCAAATGCAGGATACATAACCTCATGTTATCTAAAAACCCCAACTTGAATAACATTTGTGTTAAATATGGAGACAATCTAAAGCTAAAAAATACACAAAATCAAGATACTTAAAAACTCTTCAAGAGTTTTTCCTTAGATGATCTTTAATCTCCAATTTCCTACCTTCTAAATAGCTCTTTCTGAATTACCCTTGCTCTTTAAATTGATAAACTGCGGAACCACCCGATCGACATTTCAAGTCTCATTTATTAGTTCCGATGCAATTTATGTGAGCCATAAATTCTATCCTGATGTCATAATCATAATTTAAAGTTTTAACGCTTACAGAGCTTACATAGATTTACACCTAACACCTAAATCCCGTCTCACTTCATTGATCAACCTAATTGTATTTCTTTATCGACAAGCAGAATCCAGATCGTCATAAATAACTAATAACTCATTTTATAATGACCTTTCAAGTCATATTAAAAACTACATTAATTTAATCGCATCTTTTCCTCCTTTGACGAAAACCTAGTGATAAAAGTGCGTTTACATGATGGGGCTATCAATTCGTA
>JAQFZA010000970.1:0-11637 GCA_034695115.1 Desoria olivacea
CTTGTATTCGTTTTTACAGGACAGGATTATAATTATCTAGCAGTAAGCCTGTTTACGTACTTGATAACTTGTAAAGCAGGCCAAACACGAACGACATGTAATCGAATTCTTCTTGATAAACCGGTTCGGGACGTCTAAAATCCAATTAGAGGTCTCTCAAATTACGCAGTTCTGAAATACCTCCATCCAACGCAGCTGTATAGTATTTCTTCAACGCCTCCAAATCGTTTGAATCGGGAAGTACAAATATCCCCACAACCAGTTTCGTCAAATTTGGGAAAATTGTATTCATCATCTGAAAAGCATGAGAAGGGAACTGGACAACTGCGAAGAGGTAGAGCTCCTTCAACTTTGTCAGGGGGAATCTTCTTAATTGCTCACAATCGGATAATACGTTGTCGATGAAATACTCTTGCACCATGACCCCGAACTCGCTTTCTCCTAAATACAATGTTTTCAGATTCGGCAGGCCAATCAGGAACTCCATTGAGTTAATTGGCATTGTGGCGATGGTAAAGTATCGGAATTCAGTCAGTTCAGGTTATTCATTTCTGGGAAAACCAACTGTCGATCCTTGAAACTGTCAATGCTTAATACAAGTCTTTCCAACGATCCCCCTAATTTCTCCAAGGCTTCCAAAAGGTCCATGGCTTGAAGCTGACCAAATGCTTCAATCTCCAGCTTCTTTAATTTACTGCTAAACATCTGCGTGGTTAGATGTGGGGTTAGGTATTTAGGATTAAGTTGGGACTGGACTGGATGGACTTAAGAGGGGAAGGTTGACTTAAGAAATGAGTCCCAAAAATAAAGCCCAAAAACCTTGGATAGCTGAACCAAACTACTGGTCTTACATTAAACCTTATTTGAATGCATCAAGAACATAAGACCACATAAACCTGTGAATTACCAGAGCCTTATAGATTACGTAGAATCAAAGGTAATTTAGGATTCATGATAACTCTCACTTGGCTTCTCCGCTTTCAATAAGGACAGGTTAATAGAGTTTAATCTCCTTTGCTAACATTTTTCGATTGCACCTGCTGCTTTCTAGATTTGGTTGGACCCTCGCGTTTACAATTAGAAAAGATTAATGAGTGTGGAAGTAATTTAAATGTCCAGTTAAATGCAATTTATTAGTTAGAAGTTCATGAATACAGAATAAATGAGTTATTTTTAAAGTACGTACTAGACCACATAGTTAAGTATTTTCTTATCTAAACATCTGAATGCATATAACTGAACGAAACTCCAAACATCATCAGGACTGCCACCCCGGTGGGTCAATTCCGTTACAAAGTATATGCAAATTAATTGTAAAATGTTGGAAAACAGCAAACTAAATTAATTTTATTTGACCCAAAACTAATATTAACTACACAAAGCAGTAATTATTAAGTAATGTAGTAGTTCAGTTTGACTCACCAGTAGATCAAATATTTAAAACAAGTTAATTATTAATTACAAATTGGAAATGGGATTGGAATCTTTTTAGAGTCAAATCCAACTAGTTAAATGTTGTGCCGGAGAAAAAACAAGGATTTCTAATGAGTTAGTCGGTTGCGAGTGTCTCCGCAAATTAAATCTGTTTCAGAGAACAGCTGCCCGCTGTACAAGCTGCTAGCAGGAGCGTACAAATATTTACAAACTAAGTTTGCCAGATTTGGGAAATTTGCAGAGATTGTTTTCCACCATTGCAAAGGATTTGTACGCTTTTGGATTCCAGCAACTAAATTTTGGACTTGAGGTTAAATTTCACAAATTGGTTCAGCAGCGGTTGTAATGAATAGATTCAACTCTAATTCAATTGCATGCTTGCTTACTTGTTAAGTTGTTACTAATGGACACTGTTGACGTTGATTTGATGCAATGCTTTCAAATACATGTGAGCTTTGTTGGTTAGTTGGAGGTCCACAAACGTGATACTGACCTATTGGTAGGACGTCAACTGTATAACTGCTGCATTGACAGTAGTAGTAATAATAATACGACTTTCGCTGGCCGGCTTAGGGATATGCGAAAAATCAGCTAATTGAAATTGCAAATTATAAAAAATGCAAGTAAATAGTTTTTTAAAAAGGGAATCGGATATAAAATAGGGATTTATTAAAATGCAAAATAGATGAACAGTATAAGGTCTACACTTCTGATTCCTCCAATGCCATTTCGTCCATTTCATTCTCCTCGGGCTCAATGAGAAGATCTGAAGGAGATTGGAGCCTGGACTTTGCCCTGCTCCATATTTCACGCAGTTTATCTCTCCGTCTCCACATGATAAATGCTATTATAGCAAAGGCCAGTGCCAGGAATGCTGAAAATGAACGATATTTGGTAAATTCTATAAAAAGCATGTGATAAAATTATTATTAATTTTATTTACCTATTGTGAGATTGATTCCCACCGACGACGTCTTAGGGCACAAATTCCCGTCCCTGGCCCCAGAATTGTCGAAAATTCTCCGGTGACATTCCCCATACTTTGGCAAAAATGTGTGCCATGTATTTCAAAAAAATATTGGCAACAATCATTTTTAATGCAATCAAGACAAGACTGTATTTTTGAGCACATGGTGAGTGCAGAATGCGGAATTTAAGGGCTAAGATATTTTAATGGCATGAGCACACGAGTCATTACTAGATGACCTCTTTTGTTTACAAAAATGTCACGTTCATCCTGTTTCTTGACATATTATGACATGATCGTGAGATCATAAAAATAAATTCCCTTCTACAGTCATTTCTTGACATTGCTTGACCGATTGAAAGCTCAAAAAGGATTTTAAACTCCCTTTGATCTTTTTTCTCGGGATTTCAATTGCACAGGTAGATTTTGCAGTTTAATGCAAAGAATTCAACTGCATTGACTGTGTGAACACAAAGGGATGTGTACTTCTTGGTCTAAAGGGCGGTGTGGGAATTTGTTCGGAGGTTGAGAAGGTAGAAGATTATGGATCCAAGGTTCGAAATTAATACAACAGTGCTCGAAGATGCATAGCATATAATAAACAAGCAGGTAAGCCTAAACCAACTATTTAAATTCAATACGCAATGTAATCGGCTCATTTAGTTAGGGAATATTATTTTCGTAAACTCTTTTTAAAATCATTTTATTAATAAGACTTTGAATTTAGTAAAAGGGATTGCCGTTCCAGTTCCAGGGATTCAGCTCTCTAGCAGTACCACAGCTCAGCCGTATGATCTGACATCCCCCCTGCCTGACCCTCGACTCACATCTTGGAAACCATTTGAGCCCCCATCAACTCGGACTCCTGACCTTACTGGGGAGCAGGACACCACCAGTACCACAACTCACCCGTATGTTTTGACATCTACCCTGCCTAACCCTCGACTTGTACCTATGAAACCAGTTGAGCCCCCACCGACTGACCTTTCCACTGAAATAAAACCTGAGCTCGCCGAAGATTTTTCGTGTCATGGAGAGGTATGTCGTTAATTTTTTAAATTTAAAACGATGCAGATTGGTTAAGCAGGATATGTTTAAGAGGGAAATCTGCTTAACAGATTTCAAATACAAAATACATGCAATAACTAGGCAACTACATGCTAGTAGCTTCGTTTAATTGGGAATTCGTTTACGTAGTACATTTTTCTATCCTAAGCATTAGCGGTTAAGAGGGAAAATTGATTAACAGGGAAATAATTAAAATACACTAAATATGCAACTAACATACTAGTAACTTCGTTTAATTGTGTAAACTTAATAAACTTAAACTGTTTGAAATCAACGGGTCTATGCTTCCTCTCTCGTTACTCTGAAAGCATCTACTGTTTTTCAATTGAGGCGACCTATGTTTTACGTTTGTAACGTTTTATAAAGAGCTAATCTGGACCTGCTCAGGTGGACACGTTAGCTCATTTTTGATTCCAAGACTCTTGTAGCATCTGATGTTTCTCTGTTGGAGCGAGTTCTTTTTTACGTTTGTAAGGTTTTTTATCTTTTGGAGAAGGAATTTTTAACAATTTTACTTCCAATTTTTTTATATATATTTAAAACTATTTATATTCCGATCTTACCATCCCGATTGCCTTGATGGTTTTGAAATGACCAGCAGACACAAAAAAGACTCATCAGGAATACAGCTACCACTGCTGCAATCAACAAGCTAAATTCCAGCTTGTGGCTAGTTAGGCAGTTCTCCAGAGACATGTACCCTATGCTTGCGGTCTCTTCTGAACCAAGATTGCTGCAGTTTTGGATCTCAAATGATTTGTATCCGATTGAAAATAAGATTGTTCAGCAGTTTGATTCTATATTGATGGAAATGCATCCGATTCCGAATCACTCCACATTTCAGACAGTTTTGATTGTCTGCATTGCAATTCGTTATCTAATCAATCAATTTATGTTTTTCATTATTCCATTTTCATTAATCTTTTCATTATTTCATTAATGTCCGACAATTCCAGCACCTGTTGCTAATACAAAATACGTTCATGAAATATATTGTACACACGTAAACTGGCGCCTTTTTGCCTCTAAAAGATAGGGCAGAGCTATTGTTTACAAGGGCACTTCCGCAGGTAAATTACTCTCTACAGTGGTTGAATTTTGTTTGGGCATCTCACTACATACCTCAACGCGCGCCAGTGTACTCCAAAATTAGTTAGCTTCGTCCGTCGATATTTTAGAGGAAAAAGGACATGTGTAAATCAGTCATGTAACTTATAGGAGCGCCGCTCCTTTGAAAGAGTGGAAAGGGTACGGAAAAAGCCGCTCTCGTACCCTCCCGCTCCCACACCTGTGCGGGAGCGGCGGAGGAGCGGCAGGATTTTGGTTAGCCAAGGAGCGGGAGCGGCAAGATTTTGGTCAGCCAAGAAACGGGAGCGACAGAGGAGCGGCAGGATTTTGGTCAATCGAGGAGCGGGAGTGGCGGAGGAGCGGCAAGATTTTGGTCAGCCAAGCTGCGGGGAAGGTGTTGCAATTGTTTGGCTGTTCAAGGGCGGAATTGAGAAATACATAGAGTATAGTTTTTGGCTGTAATTTTGAGTCTTGTTTACATTTGACTCGAGTCGACATCGGGACCGGGAATCCTCATTCTGCTTCCACTTCACTAAACTCTACTCCACATCACATTTCCAGTCTATCAAAACAGAGTTAAACAGACACAGTCACAAGGTCACAAAAATTAATTGAATTTTATATACTGACATGGCTGACATTGGAATTCCATTATTTCTTCAACATGGCCAGGTTCCGTCCAGCAAGACTCTCTGATGAAGACGAAGAAGACGATTTCATGGTGAGTTTCAATTTTTATTATTTTTTAAAGTACGGAGGGAGGACAGGGGCGGTCCATCAAGCTAGTTTGATGGTCGGTCTGTTTATGCACGAGTGGGTATGACTCGTGTCGTGTGACGTATACTACCTGGAGTAATTTTATTGTAATTGTAAATTGTAAATTATAACAAAGTCCTTCAAGTAATATATTAATACATCCGTATATAACGGTTAAATGTAACATTTATGTTTGAAAAATAGTAGGAAACATCAGCAGTCAGAAGATTTACCTGGCGGTCAATTAAATGAATTCTTTATTTATTGAACATGCAGGGGGTAATTTGTTTCAGTATCTCATAATAATATTCAATGGTAGAAACTATGACAATGCAATGGTAAAAACTATGGGAATTCAACATTCAATGGTAAAAACTATGCAAATTCAACATTCAATGGTAGAAACTATGACAATTAAACATTCATTGGTAAAAACTATAGGCATTCAAACGTAGAAACTACGAAAATTCACTCGCAGAAGTCGGGTATTTATGTTGTCTTTAAAAGGGCAAGCGAAAAGCCTGAAGCAAAGCGAAGTTAGTGTTTCTTCAATACGTGTTGCTGAAGGTTTCCAGCCCGATTGAAAGATGACGGACAATGAGAGCACTGGAATTGGGGCTCACGCGTCCGTTGGTGGTTGGACTTTGCGGTTGTGCGGGGTAAGAGTCGGTGACAGACCTGGCAAGTGAATGCCCAGTTGCCCATTTCCGGTGGAACTGGAACTGGCAATTCCCAGTTCTCCACATCCGGCCAGGGAAGACATTCTACCGGAGGGAGTAAAAAAAATCTCCCACGCTTCAACTACCCGCAGATCTATAGGGCAGAGAACAGGAGGCTGTCTCCGCCCGTTCAATTCAAACAATTCTGCTTGACAAGAGCCGCACAGCATATGGGTTCGACACTCTTGTCTAACGGGTTGTTAGACCACGTCTCCTGGAGAAAAATCTCTGAAACACAGAGTACAAGAAGATTCCATTTTGATCAGAAATAAGCTGATGAGCAAAGACAGAGACTTAATTTTAAGACCACTAAGTATTTACTAATAAGTAACTTAGGTATTCGCAATCCACATATTTTTAGCTTGTACGGTATTAATTCCGAAGACTTTTTATATGCAAACACTAACTTACCACGAAATAATGTGTTGATTCTAATGCGTTATATATACCGTCTATTATAGGATGAAGACAATTAACAACGTATTTCTTAAAGAAAGAAGTCGACAAATGTAATGATAGTAAGCTGAGAACTATAGTTACAAATCTGACAAGGAGCTTACCGACGAACCGAGGGCATCAGCCTTCCTCTTCCAGCGAATCAGCATCGCAATCCAGCGAGGGAACGTCGCTTCCGTTTTGGGATCACTGCCACCCGGAAAGGAGCTCGAGTAGCTCTTCATTTTGTGATTTTTTGTGCTACGTTTCTTCGAATTTCAGCGAGTTTTCTGCGAGTTTCAGTTTGTCTGCGATTTTTTACAATTTTTGTAATTTTGGCCAGCTTTTTGCCTATTTTTCCTACGATTGTGTATTCTTCAACTTCGTCTTATCTTTTATAACCAGCCTTAAAACTTTGCAATTACTTTTTTTGCTAAACCATAATTATTTCTGTAAATGCCCTAAACAGTTGCAATAAACAAATTACTAATTTTTCTTTCAAATTCTTGAAATTTTGAAAAAAAGTTTTTTTCTGTATGCCAACTTCGTATTGGATTAGAAATATTTATCGTTCGTTTTCAACTTCTAATTACTTTTTCAAAACCCGCTAGCTCTACATGGTGGTTACACCCAAGACATCAGCGGACGGCGGTTCGCGTCCGGCAGCTCATGACGGTCCTCGCCCAGCCACGACTGCAGCTCATGTCGCTCTCCGCCCAGCCACGACTGCAGCATAAGACGCTCCCCGCCCAGTCACGACTGCAGCTCCGGACACTCTGCGCCCAGCCACTACTAACGATGATGTAAGTTCGGCTAATACTTTTGTTTTACAATTTCTATTAGAATTAATTACATAATTTTGTTATTAGGGGAACCTATCGATGACAGCGTTTTACGTGAACCAAATTGTGGACCGACGTATGGTTAATAACCGAAGGGAGAACTTGGTCTCGTGGAAGTTCCTTGAAGAGTAAGTATTTTATAGGTCATTTTTAAACGTTTTAGGTTCTCTTAATAACTATATATTCTTTAACACGCTTCAATTATTTTGTTTTGTAGGCGTAACAATTCTTGGGTCCCGGCCTGGTACTTGAATTGTACTGCAGAGATCAAACCGTTAAAGAGGAAACAAAGAGGAGAAAGTACTTTCCAATCCCCAATGGATGATGATGACGAAGATTAACCGATGTTCCTCTGGTACAGGAAGTTAGGAGCGGCGGATGTGACATCGGCTAACCATACCAGCCCAATGAAGAGGAAGGATACAGCAGACAAGAATGAAGATTCCCCAACTTATTCCAGTACTTCGCCTGCTCAGAAAAAAGCACGTCAAGAGGAGTCAGATGACGACAATACAGATTTTGAGTGTTAAGTGATGATGTCTTTCAGATTTTCACGAAAATAACCAAAGTGAATCGTATTTTCACAGTAGAAAATTATCTCAAACAAATTTGCCATCGCAAAAATGTCTAAACAAAAGTGTAAAGTTGCAAAATCAACTGCCAAAAAAGTCTTAGCGGACAAAGACAAAGTTGGATTTGAGGATAGGTCAATTTCACAAGTTACCTTTGAAATACTGTGGATGCAGAGTATAAAAACAATATTAGGCGCCAGAATACTTTCTAGTCTATTTAGAAAGTACTTAAATTTACTGGTCAGTTTTGAACTCTTACATAAATTACAAATTTTTATCGTAATTTATTATAGAAGAGAATTGTATGGCGGTATGGAAGACTCTTTGAAGTCAATTTTTTGCCTGTACAAGGCCCTATTCCCCCTAGATCACATGGCAAATTGCATCCGTTCTTTCGCCACTACCACACCATGTCTTATCTTCTTAGAGCTACTTATCACTCTCAGTATGAGTGAAAGATTTTATAAAGTACGGTCAGGGAGTAATAAATTTTATTTCTCTGTTTATTACTCTCTCCAATGTCTCTGACGAAGATATTAACACTGATACGGAGACCAGGGTTTCGAGTGGGTTTATTAAAAAGCGGGATTTAATGGGTTTAATGCATTAATCCCATTAAAACCCATTAAATCTCATGGGATTTAATGGGTTTTAATGGGAAGTTACTCCAACAAGTGGGATTTAAGAAACCCTGACGGAGACAGTTGATACTGATTGATACAACTGATACATTTGAAGTTGAATTCCGCTCAAGTCAATTCTGTTTGAATTTATCTCAACAATACTTTCGAAATCCGTTGTGTGGGTCATGTGGGTGTCTGCATCCGTCATATCTAGAAAGAGGTAACCCAGAGCTGCAGCTTCCTCATTTCTTCACTCATCAGCTTAGGAGGTGTGGAAGGGAGGATCCTCCATGCATGCTATGCACAAGCATGCTGCATACTGCTTCTGCATACTATTTCTTATTAATTTCCATACTCTCACGGTACAATAGGACTAAAAAACTTATTATTTATTTAGTCCTTATGTTTTTGATTTTTGTTTGTTTAATGTATTTTTAAATAAGTTTTTGAAACATTTTTAGCAAAGTGTTTTGAATTTTTTTAAATGTTTTTTAAAAAGCTTTTTGTAATATTGTTTTAAAGAAGTTGTTTTAATATTTAAAAAAAATTGTTTGGAACATACTTTTAAAAACTTAAAAGGAAAAGGAGTAGTCTTTTATATGCTATTTTTTGGCGTTTCCCTGGAGGTGGGTGGGGGCAAGATAAGCGACGCTAGAAAAGATAAGCGACGCTGAATTTTTGATTAATAAAAATTGGACAAAAAACGTTTAAGCGTCAAAAGAATAATTTTATTTTGGGTCAAAGGTCAAGGCAAACAAGACAAAAATTAATTTCAGGCCACGAGCCTTTGTTATCCGCGGGTTATCATCTGAAATAAATTAGAATTAGGTTGTAATAAGCTTGTCATATTTTAAATTAAATAATTAATTACCATACCAAGAAGAAGTCCAGGCCAACAAAAATAAAAAAATAATTTTAGACCATGGGCCTTTGTTTTTCGCAGTTCCTGAAAATAAAATGAAATTAGTTTGTAATCAGTTTGTTATGTTTTTATTTAAATAATTAATTCGCATACTTAGTAGAGGATGAAATCCCTGAAGAGGGTATTGGGTCGGCGAACCCGTTGACTCTGGCGCCGAGGGGGGACCGGTGGCGGGTCGACCAAGCCGACCCCATCCGCATTTTCCTCGCCGTCGAGGAAAACATCTTCCGCAACCGGGGCCTCTGGCGGTTCTGGGGGTACCGCCTGGACCTCCGCCATCCCCAGGTGTTCCTGCATGAGAAAGAACTAGCCGCGGTACAACCCTGGTCGGGCTATTTGATGCCGCTCTGGACGCGGCTGCAAGTTGGGAGCCACTGGTGGCGGCCAAGCAGGTTCTGCCGCCGGAGGAACGGCTTCAGGGTCATCACCCGCTGCGGCTTGGCGGCGCCGCGGTCCAAAACATATGGCCCTTGCCTCCACAAAAAGACGTCCAGCGTGGACATTGATGATCCGCCAGATCTAAAAGGCCACCAAAACAAGGTTCAAGCAGAGAAAGATGACCCCTTTGTAAATAAAAAAATAAAAAACTAAACCTTAAAAGACTTTGAAAAATATAAAAACTGACCTGTGGCTTCCAACAAAGTCCATTTCTCCTGGACGAGATGAGGCAACAGGACACCAAGCTTCTTCTCCTATACCAAGACGGTAGTCCCTCTCCCCTTCAAACTGTGTCGTATTAAGGGCGCACGCGGAATTCCCATTAGGAAATCTTCCCCAAACACATTCGGCGTCTAAACACTCCGCGCAACTTGCTGCCTTCGACAAAAAATTCATTAAAAAAAACACGCAGACAAAAGAAAAAAAACAAACCTTCCTGCTCCAAGTATACGAAGAGAATGAACGTTTTAGTTCCTGAGCCCAGATCTCTAGATGGAAAGTGTACAGCCTATTTGCCCATTTAAAGCTGCATGTAAGTCACGTGGTTCGTTCCCAACGATCTTTTATGCGTCTGGGTTTAACGGTAGGGAGGCACAGAATGAAGAATTAGCTCAGCAATTTCCAGAATGACCTAATACATTCCAAGAATCATGCTTTTCTCATGTGATCTGTATTTTTAAAAAAAAGTATCGGATTGTATGTAGTGGGTATTGATATTAAAACATAGTACAATAGACTAAATGTCCTTTCTCACTTTCATACTTGTCAAAGACACAACATTAAAATGTGTTCTACAGAGTGCATAATCTGTCTTCAAGACGAATCTTGTCATTTCATCCTATCTGGAGGATCAGGAAGCTGCATGAACAAGAGGAGCACTCCTGAAGATTGGGACGTAATTTTGGGCTCAGGAGAAGAGATATATTGTCCTACCGCCGGCCCTGAGGTATCATCTCCAAATGCTCTCTTGGAATGGATTCTAATAAGTAAGTGAAATTACAGATATGACACGTTCTGTTCTCAGGAACAGTAATATGACCTCCTTGAGTTTAGGAAAATAATATTATTCTTTTGCATTATTGAAAGCACTCTTTGCTGTTTTCTTCATCCTGGCAATTGGATTTTTTATATCCAAGTACAAGGAAAGGATCAATACACTTTTGAGGAATTCAGTGTTTTATCTTCATGACCTCATCACTTTCCAGCGTCAAAACACCAGCGGAGAAGCGATGGAGCTTTGCGAAGTAAATTTCCATCCCCGTTCTAGTGACCCAGAAATGATGAGCGTTAATCTTCTGGATAAGGCAGTTTAAATATATGCATACAAGATTGGCCAGAGAACGGCTGGGAGTAAAAGGCAATCAATTTATAATTAACTAATATACTAATCAGAAAAAATATTTATTCCCTGAAGCTTGAACCTTTCACCATTTATTAAAATAATGACTATGACCTGGTATTGGCAAACGCTTGGAATGACTTTTTGCCTAAGGAATAGGAAGCTAGAGTTATAGCAGTTTATTAGAATTGAACATAGCCTTGCCTACAAGAACGAATCGGAACCACTGTAGGGCTAGTTTTCGAGAAACTTGCAATTTTATTAATAATCTAAAGCATGGCCGTAGTAGTAAGTGCTTGCTAGGTTATTTACATTATCAAGAAATATCAATTTAATTCTGGGTTATAGCCTTCTTAGTTGAAAGTATTAGACAATAAAAGTTGTGGCATGATAGCGTAGTGGTATGTGTACGGGGTTCCCATCACATCCACTCGCTTGTTTCACGAGGTTCGAT
>JAQFZA010000971.1:0-11629 GCA_034695115.1 Desoria olivacea
GACCATCAAGTGTTTAGAATTACAATTCGTGTAATTATCAGCGCTCCCTGGCTTGGCCAGGGGCTTTATCCTAGTGACCCAATAAAATGATAATCAGTTAGTGGGCCAGAGCCCGCAATCCATCGTAACTTGCCCGAATATTTTATTTTTAAATCACCATGTACCATTCGATAAATTTTACTAATTCAAATCATTTCTAAACATGAAATCTAAAAGACCCTGTTACCCTGCAGATGTCCAACTTTGTTAGTCTTGCTGTAAGAGAGCTGAGCTGACACTGACGTCAGAGGTTGACAATAGAGCTTAAAATAGGGTTTAAAGGATGATCTTAAAATTAGTTATCATAAACTTCTGGGAATTCTAGCAACAAATGTAGAGGAAACAAAATCTTCTTTGTTTCTCCTCCCTCCCAAAACGATTCTGAAACCTTCGTATGGGAAGTCTCTACTAGACTATAACTAAAAATATATCAGGTACAAGGAATTGGTCAGCGGATTTCTTGTCCGTATACATCCGGTGATATATGGAAAGGATTTTAGATACTTGACGAGTAAATATTATAGGAAAGGTAGTTATAAGAAAGTATTATCCATCATTCTTGTTAAACTCGAATGTAGTTATTTTCAGGAGATAAACTGCCAAAGCCTTCTTAACATTTTACAATGAAATGGGTTAAAAAAACAATTGAGGGGTCAGTATACAATTTTTGCTTTGTCGACACCTAGATCAAAATCAGAAACCATTTGTACACGAACCACTTAATCAGTATCCATCAACGAATAAACTCCAAAAGTACCAGAACCCTCTCAAGTTCATAACAATTTTAAGAGTTAGTGATGCTCAATTAAAATGTAATTTCAATTCAAAATTGTCACTTACAATTGAAACAAAAATTTAAAGACATTGGACTCCCTTCAACCGAGTAATTCTAATTTAATAAGTTTCGACTTACGTCTTAAATCATTATTCATGTTCAAGGAACTGAGTGCCGACAGAGTTCTGCTGTTTGACCAAAGTTTTACGATGAAAACATCAGATTCAAATGTGTGTCAAACTTTACGGAAAGTTAAAAAAAGATTCCGACGTCTATTCTGTTTAAAACCTTATCAATACCAATATAATATTGAAAGTCACATTCGAAGCCATACGGGAGAGAAACCTCTCAAATGTGACATTTGTGCCAAGCCATTCCGTTCACGTTCCGTCACACATCTGGAATTTAAAATCCCACAAATCACGCCATTCTGACATTTACAATGCAGCAGGTTTAAAGTAATTCGAACAATTTTTTTAGAAACAATTACATCATTATCCATATACAAACTTGGCTTGTGAAAAATGTCGCTGGACACAAGTTCAAAGTCGATGCATTTAAAAACGGCTGAAAATTTGTTTCATTTCAAAGGAATCAGCTATTAAGCCCCATAACACAATATTTTGCGAAATTCAGAGGAATATAAGACGAGGAGTTCAGGAAATGTAAGGGTGCTAAATATTTTGAGGAATTTAAGAGAGGTGCTTCCCAACTGCGAACACAAAGTTTTCAATTTGTTTGCACAGTTCGATTAATTATTTCAATGTGATTACAAAAATGACGTGGCATAGATATCACACCATGTCAAAATATTGAGTAAGACGCAATAGCTAAACCCTATACTAAATTTGGTTTTCGCAATAACAAAGCCCTATATCCTCGCGGTCGTCACTCTCCACACTCCAACTGAAATTCGTACTTACAACCTAAAAATCAGTCCTCCTACATGTTTTTGAAATCACATTGAACGTATTAATGGAATGGTGCATAAAACTGAAAGGCCAATTAGTTAGGTAAATTAGCTGTGAACAGTTATAATGTAAACTTAAAATTAGTTTTTAGTACCGCCAAATTTATCGTTGCTTATATTAGGGATTTAGTAGGCCAGCAGTTTCAAACATTTGTATTTGTTTAAAAAATGTATATGTTGTGTAAATTAAGTTTTGAATTAGTTCGGATCTTTATAATTAACATTATGGGATATCTTAGAATGCTGCAACTGCAATACAGAATGTCAAATTACGAATCACTTGGATATGAATAAACCATTGAGCTTATAAATGTCGATTCAATTTTGTACAACTCTCAATCTGCATTATGCAACTGTGTTTCCAGTTTCCAATAGAAGTTTAAAGTCGCATTTAAAATTGCGTTTTAACGAGCGTCCGTACTCTTGCCAATTCTGCTCAGCCTCTTTTGTTCAGGTTGGCGTTTTAAAGTCTCACCATTCACATGGCAAAATTTAAATGAAAATGATAAAATGTGCTAAAGAAATATAAAGCTTGGTTGGAAATAACGACGACCTCCTTCAGGGACGCTATTATTAAAATGTAATTTTTATCAACACTATTTTATTGAAATCAAATGGCAAATAATGTCCTAAATCTATTGGTTAATTGAGAATTAAGCTTTCCATAAAAATCTGGAGTTTTTTGAGCCAGTATATAGTGTAAGGGAATTCGAAGTATTTATTTAAAATACAAAAGAAACTTTAAATATATTATTTACGTATCATTTAGGAAATATTTTGCATTTTTGAATTGTGAATCCTTATGTTCATTGTAATTATCAAATAAAACTTTGTCCAAGTCAGTTCAATTGTAAATTCCAACAGGCCGTTTTATACAATTTTCAAAATTTTCCTCAGGAACTTCACTTCTGATTTTGGGGATTTCTAATTTTTCTCTTTTCCGTTATGGACTTTATTACTTGTGAAGTCATCAATACCTAATGTTACTTTGGAATCTGCGGCTTGAAATAACAGATTCCTATTGCTATTTACAACTGGGATTTAAAACAGGACATTTTGTAACTAATTAAGATACAGGTTAATTTAAGCTTATATTTTATTCAACGCCATTGTGACTTAATATTTGTAGTTTAGTATTTGATTTTGTAAGCACTTTAGCAGTTAACACACATCCCTAGCAAAGTTTCGTTTTCAATCCTTCAATCCAATCAAAATTCAATTCAATCCAACACTCCTTTTTGAGAAGTTTTAATCGGTACAAAAATTTGGAAATTTTTTAATATTTGATAATTGATTTGTTAAAGTCTCGTAGTCAAAGTCTGCTTTCGTAGAACTTTAGTAATTGTCATTTTTCTGAAGTGTTGATTTGAATGACGCTGTGTATAAATAAAATTGACTAACGATATTTTAAAACATTTTACACAACTAACTTTTTATCAGCATATTAAATTCCGCTATTTTCGTTTCGAGTATTGGGTTTTTTCATCAAAAAAACAAATTATGAAATTAATTTTTGTCATCTTTAACGACTTCATTGGCCTTTGGCTATTGTCTACTTTTCGGTAGTGTAGTCCCATTGGATCACTAAAATAGTAGATTTTAAAGTATTTAAAAAGGACAACGGTATTAGGCTTCATTATTCTTCTAAGACGGTTATCTTTATCTGTACGAGGGTTCAGCTTGGGTAGCCTTAACGGAGTAATTTACCAAGCATTGGAGTACCCAGAATTCTTGCTTCTCAAAATGACCCTTTTTATGTCCAAAGGTTGGGCTAGGAAAAAAAACAGAGCAGGTGCACTCATTTCATTTAATATTCATAAAATACTATTCTACCAAGCAAAGAGGTTTAAGGTACTTTAAATCTACTTCTTTAGCCAAAATGAAATGTAGTATATCGTTCTTGGTAGCATTTCCATGTACATCATAACCACCTCAATTCTTTCAACAATTTGAAATAATTTGTTTTAAGTAAGACCCAGTCGTCAGTTAGTTTTACTCGGCCGACTCAAAGCTTGAGATCTAAGGAAGATTTGACAAGAAATAGAAAAAGAAGCTAATAAATTTGGTAAAGTTCGTATAAATATTACAAATCTGCCAAAAAGCATTCAATCTTAGTAACCCCAGATCTGTTAAGCTGTACCGGAAGTTTCTGTCCCGCTTACGGTAGAATTAAAATGAACTTAATCTGCCATCGAACCAAGAAATTCCTCCCACTTAAGCGGATTTCCCTCTTAAGGGTATCCCGCTCAACCGATCTGGGGTGCACCTAATTACATATTATTATTTTAATTTATTTCGACATTGGAATTGAAAATTCCCAACATAGTATTATCATTATAGCATCATAGTAATTATCATTTACATTTCAGCAGCTCAGGGAATTCAACCCGTTCAGCAACTTGTTTGTGTCACAAATCAAAACGATGAAGCAGTCGGAGTTAAATTGTTCTCAAACGTCACGTAAAGCTCAAAACAAGTTGCAATGTCCTTTCTGCCCACATTTATATCGGAATAGCCCATATGATATTGAAAACCACATTCGAAGTCATACTGGAGAAAAGCCTTTCAAATGTCAAACATGTTCATCAACTTTCAGACGAAGTTCCAACTTAAACCAGCATGTAAAAACACATCATTCTGGACCAAGGAAGCGGATCTTCAATTGTAAGAAATGTACAGCACAGTTCTATACCGTATATGCTCTACGGAATCATCACGCAGTTCATTCCGATAAGAAACCATTCGCCTGCAGGATTTGTGGAAAATCCTGGAAGCACAAAGTAAGCTTAGAAATGCATGTGCACAACATCCATTCTGATAACAAAATAGCCCTGGCCTGTCCATTCTGTGAGAAAATGTTAGGCTCTAAAGCTACGTTGTCAATACATTTGAAAATGCACCTTGGTGAAAGGCCGTTCAAGTGTCAGATTTGTGTGACGGCCACCTTCGTCACAAGGGGTATGCTACAACGTCACAACAGAATATGCCACTCTGGTATCAGGTTTTCTTGTCGCTTGTGTACCAATGTTTATAAAACTGCCTGGAGCTTAAAGGAACATATGAACAGGTCCCACAGTGACAAGTTCAAGGACAAACTGTATTCATGTCTAATTTGCGGAAACCCATACCGGACAAAGTCTCAGCTGAATCAACATACGAATACACATAAGAAACTGCACAAATGTGGGATGTGCTACACAACCTTCGGTTCGAAGGCAAATTTGAACTACCATGTTTCTTCTGTTCATCTGAAGGAAAAACCTTTTCGCTGCTATTTTTGTAAGAAATTGTTTACACGCTCCAGTGAACTGAATCGTCACATCTTTCGCCATATAAAAGAAAAACCACACAAATGTTTATTCTGCGAAATGTCCTTTAACGAACGTAGTAGTTTACATTTTCATTTAAAATGGCATTTGAATGAGCGTCCGTACTCTTGCCAATTCTGCTCGTCTTCTTATGTACGGATCCAAGACTTAAAGAAGCATAATTTTATTTCTTGTCAAATTCAGAGAAGAATGAGAGAAGCTGCCAAGAAACTAAAACCTTGCGGATAATTACGAGACACTTATACAGACATTAATACGAGTATGAATGTCCTGAATGTATGTATTCGTTATCATATTTCATGCTAAATCGTCAGTTCATTAATATATTCAATATTACAGCGACGTTTATTGTTACCAAATATTGTGGAATATATATTTTGAATGGTCGTTATTTGTGTTTTTTGTAATTATCGATACCCCAAAAAGTAATTAGTATAAGGGAGTAGTTTTACTATATACTTAAACACTCGGAAAGATTCTTTTTAAGGTTTAGTAAATTTGATTTATAGAAGAATTTATATTTTCATCAATTAAAACTCTTTTCAAGATGAATTATAAATTATTGTAAAAAAAATTTATAAGACCACATATATACGTCCTTGATTCCCTACAATAATCCAGACCCTTTGTGTGTCCTGTAAAAGAAATGTAGTTGACGTAGGCAATACTTTGTACTTTGTACAATAATTGTAATTAATAAATACAAAATGTTATCAGATCGTACTTGAACTTTTATTCATGTACTCAGTAGGCAATCAATCAACATTTGCCGATGTTTTCTAAATTGTTAATGCTAACACCATATCAGTTCAGTGTATCACCGTTTTTGTGGTTTAAATCCTGTTCCGAAATTTACAGATTTTGCATTTAAAACTTCGTTAGCAATTTCTATTGACGCTAAAAAAATTTAAGTTGTGCTGTGAATTTTTTCAACAACTAATTAAATAAAGGTAAAGGCTGTAACAATTTCAGCCTTTTGCTTTAATTTAATTAATCAGTTAAACACATCAATTACGCTATAGATCGGATAATCCAAATGGCTGGCATTGCTTGTAAGATAGGATTCTTACTTAAATTAAACAATAAAGTTTGTAAAATACACCAATCTAATTGATTGATACGCGATTATTGTACATGTAAATGATGGGAAAAAAATGCAGGAATACAATTCGCAAATGCAAAACTAGTACCTTGATCAGAGTGTAGGGTGGGAGGGCATAACCACCAGGTATTATTTGGTTGGAGTTAGGGAGTTTAATCTATTTAAAGTATTTTTTCTTTAAGTAGGTTTAATCGTTTTATTGCAATCCCTGTTTGGTAATACTTTGTTTTTTTAAATTTAAAAATGTGGTCAATTCAACTTTTAGAACGTTTGTGGATAAAGCAATGTAATGTCAATAATGAGTTTACAACAATTTATTTGTTGACCAACTGAAGACACTTTGGTACACAAAAGCATAGTGAGTTTAATGATTTTATTCGGTATAATGGGACTCAATGATATGGCAGCTTATAGTCTCCACTTGACAATCAAAGAAGGTATAATAATATTGTTTTAAAGTGTATATACTGCTTTTGAATGGTTAAATGGACCACCCATAAATTCACAACATAGTTTACTTATTACCACAATTTCAAACCAGGACAAAGTGTGCAAAACACATTAAACACAGAAAAATTCACTTATTAAACCCATTGGTTATACAACTTACCCCGAAACCATTGATTCCATTCATTGAAACGAGTCCGGTTCCAGTATTAGAGGCTGCAGAAACGTTAAATGTAACTTTTCTTTTTTTATACAAAGGGGTGGGCGATTAAGCATTTTTTCTGGATTCCAGTAAGCCATCTTTAAATACTTAAAATATTATCTTATCGTTAAACATTTAGATGGACGGAGGAGCAAAAATAACATTTTAATACCAAGAATGTTTGCTTTAAAAAATGACCCTTTAACATTGGTTTCAAAATATTTACTTAGGATTAATAATAGACCAGGTGGACACGTTTTGTTATGGATTTCATATTTTCCCCGTAGAACAGCATATTAGCCCTATATAGGAGCTAATATACTATTGGGCTCTTAAAATTATAAGTAAGTTCCATAATTCACATCAACTCCCGTCTCTCAATAATTCCCTCTGAACTTGTCTCGAAAAAGGTTGAGTTGTCAGTATAAAAGTTTCGTCTGGTCGACTCTAAGGTTGAAATCAGAAGCCACCTTATTCCTCCATTCATTTGCGATAACTGCAGCCATAAATCAAAGTAAAAATACTTGAACGCAATTAATCTCATAGAAATATCAAATATAACAATTAACATTAACAACAACTACTACCAGGTAGATCGTGAAATGAAACGAAAGAACACAGAATTTCAGGACCTTCAAGTGGACACTTATGACTTCGTAAGCTTATAATCACAGTCCTCAAGTCTTTTGTGTCACAGCTCAACAGGATGGCAGACTTGGAATCGCAATTGGTTCAAACTCCACGAAAAGTCAGAAATAAATTGCAATGTTTTTTCTGTTTAAAAGTATTTCAAAACATTGACTATCACTATCGTGTCCATACGGGAGAGAAACCCTTTAAATGTGACATCTGTGCCAAAACTGACGCTTTAAATACCCACAAAGCAATCCATTCTGACGGAAGGCCCTTCAAATATCAAACGTGTTCATCATCCTTCAGACAGAGAGGCCATTTGCAATTCCATATACAACGATATCATTCTGGGCCCAGGGAGAAAAACTTCCAATGTCAGAAATGTCCAACACGGTGCTACTCTCAAAGTGACCTCAAGTCACATCAAATAGTTCATTCTATTGAGAAACCTTTCGCCTGCAAAATTTGTGACAAATCCTGGAAACGTAAAAATCAGTTATCAAATCATTTCCTTAACGTCCATTCTGACAACAAAACAGCCCTGACCTGTCCATTCTGTAAAACAATGTTGGGTTCTAAAGCGTCCTGGTCATTACATTTGATGAGGCATCTTGGTGAGAAGCCGTTCAAGTGTCAAGTTTGTGTCACGGCCACCTTCGTCACAAATGGGCTTCTTAGAAGCCACATAAGAAGATGTCATCCCGTTGTCAGGGTCTCTTGTGGTTTGTGTCCCAGAGAATTCAAAAGTGCAGACGGTCTCCGGTACCATATGAATGTGTCACACAGTGCCAAGGTCAGCAAGAAATTGTTCGAATGTCCAATTTGCGAAAAGCCTTTCCGGACAAAGTCAGGATTGAAGCATCACACAATTACGCATTCCAAACTCCACGAATGTGGAATCTGCTACAAAAAGTTCAGTGAACAAAAAGAATTGAACAGCCATAGTGCTTATGTGCATACAAAGAAAAAGAATTTGTATTGCTATTTTTGCAAGAAATCTTTTGTAGATATCGGTACATTGAATAGACACATGTTTGTTCACACAAAAGAGAAACCTTATACATGCTCATTTTGTGATAAGTCGTTCAATTTACGAAGCCGTTTAAATGATCATTTAAACTGGCATTTAAATGAGCGTCCGTATTCTTGCCAATTCTGCTCGTCTTCTTATGTGCGGAACCAAGACTTAAAAGAACATAATTCTAATTCTTGTAAAATTCAGAGAAGAATGAGAGAAGCTGCTAAGAACGTGTAAAACCTTGCTGATAATTACGACACACTTGTTACGACGTTAATATAATCATAAGTGTACGAATACTTATTAGTTTTTATATTGCTTGTTAAATCGACGATTAATCTATTTTTACAAATAATTACTAATTAGTGTCATAAAATGTATAATATCAAAATTGTAATACATAATATCGAGCTGGCAGTTTGAGACATTTCTATCTGTATGTGTTTAAATTAGCAGAGCTGCATGTCCTTCGTGATCGTGATTTGTATTTTTGTAGTTACCGGTACCCCAAAACTTATTTAGTATAAGGGAGTAGGTATACTACTAAAAAACTCCGTTAGAATCTTTTTACGGTTTAGTAAATTTAATTTATAAAAACTGTATTATTTCCATCCATTAAAACTCTTGTCAAGTTGAATTGTAAATTATTGTAAAAATATAGGTATAAGACTACATTCCTGTTAAGCCGACAATAATCCAGACGCTTTTTGTGTCCTGTAGAAGAAACTTTGTACTTTGTCTAATAATCTTTATTAATAAATACAAAATGTTATCAGGAACTTTTAAACGTACGGATTTGATGAATCAAAATTTGCCAATGCGTTTTTAAATTTGAAATTTTAACACCGTAACATTTATGTGTTTCATTGTATTTGTGGTTAATACCTTATTCCAAAATTTACAGATTTTGCAGTTAGAACTTCGTTAGCAATTATTTACGAGCTCATAATTTTTATTGATGTATTGCGATTTTTTTCAACAACTAAATTCATTAGGCCTTTTCCATCAATTATTCACATCAATTACGCTGTGGATCGGATAATCCAAATGGTTGACACTGCTTGTAAAATAGAAGTCCTACTTAAATTGAACAAGGAAGTTTGTAAAATACATCGATGTTATTAATTGATAAGGGAATATTGTTCATGTAAATAATGGAAAACATGCAAGAATAAAATTTGCAAATGCAGGACTACTGCCTTGATCAGATTGTAGGGTGGGTAGGCATTGAGCATAACCGCCAGCTTCTGTTGGATTTAAGCAGTTTAATATATTTAAAGTATTTTTCTACAAGTAGGTTTAATGGTTTTATTTTAATACATACCTATTTGG
The DNA here is from genome assembly GCA_034695115.1 of Desoria olivacea. NCBI lineage: Eukaryota > Metazoa > Arthropoda > Collembola > Entomobryomorpha > Isotomidae > Desoria > Desoria olivacea. Next base: position 9,848 of record JAQFZA010000971.1, read on the forward strand.
CAATACCTTGGTTTTTTACATTAAAAATGCGGTCAATTCAACCTTTAAACGTGTGTGGATAAAGCAATGCAATGTCAATAATGAGGTTACAACAATTAATTTGTTGACCAATTGAAAACACTTTAGTCCATAGAACCCAGCACAGTGATTTTACAGGACTGGATTGGGATTTAATGGGACTTGAGGATAATCTCCTCGAGGATAATCTCCTCGAGGATTTAATGGCAGCTCATAATCTCCACTTGACAATCAATGAAGTTATAGTCATATTATTTTAAAGTTTCTATACGCCTTTAAAAGGTGAACTGACCACCCATAAATTTACAACATAGTTTACTTATTACCGAAGAGAATTTCAAATCAGACCAAAGTGTGTAAAACACATTGAACACAGAAAAATTCACATATTAAACCCAGTGGTTATACGACCTATCCTGAAACTATTGATTCCGTCCATTGAAACGAGTCTGGGTCCAGTATTAGAGGCTACATAGATGTTAAATGTAAGTGTTCTTCTTTAATACAAAAGGGTGGGCGATTAAGTGTTTTTCCTGGATTCCAGTAAGCCACCTTTAAATATCTAAAATACATCTGACCATTAAACGGTTAGGTGGACAGAGGAGTAAAAATAACATTTTAATACCAAGAATGTTTGCTTTCCAAAATCACCCTTCAACATTGGTTTCAGCAGGTTTACTTATGAATGAAAATAGACCAAGTGGACAGGTTTTGTTGGGGATTAACTAATTAAATAGTACGTTTAAAAAAAGTGAAAAAGGGATAAATATCTAGCTTAATCAGTTGACTTTATTAATGTGTACAGGGGTTAAGTATTTAAAAGCTGAAATTAAAGTTCAACGGATTGTTCCAATTTTTATTGTTTTTCTGTAAAATGTAGTTTTGTGTACTACAGTTGGACAACTAAAACGTAATAAACTTCTACAGGTACAAATAGATTACACTCCTGAGGACAGGTGCCTTGAATGACAAGGTTGACTTTTATGGTTAGATACTTTATCTAACACCAGTTGCAAGAATCTGTGCATCTCAATGACCCTTTCTAAGTCCAAAGGTTTGGCTAGGAATAAAAATAGATCAGGTGCACCCACTTCTTTAGCATATGCACATAAGAACCGAAATGGAAAAAAAGCAACTTAGGCAAATATAAATAATGCAATTTAAGGCTATTTAAGCACTAAAAAATCCAATATAGAAGTGCTATACAATGTACATTCGTTGTCATTTTATTTAGTATTGTTGGTTTTACAGATCGTTTCTATGTTATGTTTCTATTTTTAATTAAATAATAAAAAATTGTAAAAGAAAAAAGGTTTAAAAAACTAATTCAAATCCGAAAAGGTAAAATATATATTCATATTCATATATGATCACACTGTGATGGGATTTGAGGGTTGGGATTTTGGGAAGTGTGATGTACAAAAACCCTGACAATATACCATCAAGGTCCATAATAAGGCGGGACCGTTACAAATTTAGGTGGACGAGAAACCCAATATACATTTTAATACCAAAATACTACCCTTCAACATTTGTGATAAAAGGTTTGCATAGGAATAAAAATAGATCAGGTGCAGACATATTGTCAGGGTTTTGTTTACTTATAGTATCTCATAATATAAATAGAAGGGTTTTATTTACTTATATTATCTCATATAGCCAAAAGGATTTTATTTACCTTAAGTTAGTACGTCAGTCAGTCCCCCATACAATAACCACCACCTCACTGTTTTCAATAACTGCCCACAATTTGTCTCGAAAAAA
>JAQFZA010000972.1:0-11620 GCA_034695115.1 Desoria olivacea
GCCAATGAAGTGGCTGACCCAATTCCGAGGGTAAATAACATCAGGAAAAACAGAACTGCGAATAACTAGTTGCCATTTAACCATTTTAAAGTATATTTCATGGAATATTAAAACTCGTTCGTAAGTCATAAATAAGGATGCAAATTAATTTACTTGTGGAACAGGGAAATTTGAAATGGCCTCCGGATAGGAGACAAAGGCCAAACCCGGTCCCCCACTGGTAACACTTTCAATTGGAAGTCCAGTCCTAACCGTCAAATGGCCCAGGACCGAGAAAATCGTCACTCCTGCCAAAATACTTGTGAAAGTGTCCATAAAGCTTATGATCAAAGCATCCCTGTAGTCAATGTAGTCAAAAATCCAACCTTCAATTTAAATTCTTCAGTTACATGCTATCCTGGCCATTCCTTTAGACATTTACCTGTAGACATTGTGCTTGAAGGGGTTGTAGGATGAGAACATAATGATCGGTCCAAACCCTGTGGATAACGAGAAAAAACATTGACCCACCGCTGCATACCAGACCTGGACATTTCAAGGGATAAAATATTATTTAAAAACATACCACAAATAAAACTCGCCGAATGACAAAACGTTATTAGATTTGCGAGTCAATTATTTTTACTCCTAATAAGTTACTCACGTTCGCCATTAAAAACCAGCAACAGTTTCAAATTTTTCAAATTTTGCATGAAAAATGAAAGTTTTTAAAAAAGTTAACTGAGAGCAACAAACGTTTAAAGTTTAAACGTTCCCATCAGGAACGTTTAAAGTTTAAACGTTCCCATCAGGAACGTTTAAACGTTCCTCAATCCAGGAATACTTTTTTAGAAGACATGGAACGTTTAAACGTTCATTGCTCTAGACTGACAGTGGGTTTAATTGCGTAATTAGGCTTAATGAGGTCAAAAGCGAAGAAAAGGTACCTCAGGATCATAGAGCTTTTCCCATTGCGGGTTAATGAAGTACTTGATCCCAGTCCAGGCCCCTTCAAGAGTTACTCCACGGATAAGGAGAATGAGGAGGACGACGTAGGGGAAGATGGCCGTGAAGTAGGCCACCTTCCCTGAACTCTTGACCCCTTTCCACAAGGACAGGAAGATGAGGATCCAGGACAGGAGGAAACAAAGGGACAGTCGCCAGTCGGGGTTACCCAGTCCATCATCGATACTCGACTTGACTGGAAACACCTCCAATCTGGACATAACTTCACATTTTAAATTTCCTCATAACATAAACGTACGGACAGCAGGGTTTCTTAAATCCCACTTGTTGGAGTGACTTCCCATTAAATCCCATTAAAACCCGAGTAATGCATTTAACCCATTAAATCCCGATTTGTAAAAAACCCACTCGAAACCCGGTCGGTCCGACAGTTTAGGAAGGTTCCTTACTTGTAGTAAAGGGATGCTTCCGTCTCGCTTGTCAAGTTCGTGTTGATCGTGTCATTGTCAAAGCAGAGGTCTCCGCCCCAACTCTTCTTGCAAACGGACCACGGAACATCTTTGGCGAAGGAGGCGAAGAAGTAGAAGACCGTCTGCGCCATTATGCTACATCATTTAAAACATGTCAGGGTGTCATAATGCAAATTCCAACCTCAATTTTTGAAACCCTAGTCAGACTTACGACCATAGATTTCTAACCTATCACCTGCACTAGTTTGTCATGGTGCATGTGCGTTTAAAAACGTAACAAATCTCAGATCTGGAAATACCTTACCTGCAATAATATGAGACGACGCAAATGGTTCCAACCATCGATCCGTATCCAACTCCTAAGTTATTTCAAATCTTTGTTAGTTCCTACTCCTTTTTTATAGCAATAATTGAGTTGAGCCACTGACCTTTGAACATCGGTGCCATGTTCCAGATCTTGACTTGACCAAAGCGTGAGAACTGGCCCAAGCACATTTCCAGGTAGTAAATCGGCCTCCCGATGACCAACAGGACGACGAGATAAGGAATCAAGAAGGCCCCACCGCCGTTCTTATAGGCCGTGAACGGAAACCGCCACACATTCCCAAGCCCTACCGACATGGAAATGCAGGAGAGGAGGAATTCAATCGGATTATCCCAAACATCCCGACCGTCTCCACCCCCCTCAGGGTCCTAATCAACCAAAAATACACTATTGTCCTTCAATTTTCTCCTTGGCCAAAGTTTGCCATTTCAGCTCAGTGGTTATCAAACAATTCATTAATTGAACATCCAAAGTCTAATTCACATTTAAAAATGGTTGTCATTTGTACCTCATTTGGTTCTTTAGACCACATTGTGGTCGGTCGACTCTTGTCATCTTCAACTAATCCAGGATAAAACGAGCTTACGGCATTTTCTAAAAATAGAATGTAATGATTTATTAGACAACTTGTCAAAAATCTGAAGCATAATGAATTTGTTTATTTTACGACTAGGATGCATCGGTGCGGAAGGTTCAGTTGATAAAGATTGATTTCCATTGTCACTCACAAAAGTGGGATTAGCAATTCCCTGAAAGATTAAAGCAATTGGGATTCCTGTAAATTAATTCTTATTTCCTGGAATCGCTGGGTCAATTATAACATAGGAATTTTAAGTTAAACTCAATAGTATACAAAGTATCATTCGATCATTCGAAAATACTTATCCTTAAATCCTTATAAAACAATTGGAAGTAATCATATACATTTTTTTTGTACTGTTTTGTATACAGATGTCAAAGGTATTAGTTAAATCTCATTAATCAAAATGTTAATCAGAACTAACAAATGCAACCAGATTAAAAAAATTCATGTAATTCAGTTAGACTTGTGGAAATATTTAATCTGCCTCCGTGTTATGTAACTTTCCCTCAGATTTCAGCATCATTTCCCTCTAAAAGGATTGCCTCACTTTTGAATCATTTCTGGTACGAAAGGTTGACAGTTGACATATGAGATTGATCACCTCTTCTATTATAAATTATTAGCAAGCTATTAAGCCAAATGATGCCACAATGTCCAACTGGATACCACAACGTCCAGCTAGGAGCCCCTACCCACCTATACGTTCAATTGCATTTATTTGGTATGATGAAAACGAGGGTTTCTTAAATCCCACTTTTTGGAGTAACTTCCCATTAAAACCCATTAAAACCCATGGGATTTAATGGAATTTAATGGGATTAATGCATTAAACCCAATAAATCCCACTTTTTAAAAAACCCACTCGAAACCCTGATTAAAACCGGTTCAAGCGTATTTCATCCTTAGTAGAAATCCGTACTCAGAAGAGTCTGTTTGCTATCGGAACAAGGAGATTATCGGATTAACCTTAGTCCTGTCCAAATCTCCAGATAATACCGTCAAACGGGAATAAATGAGGTCATTGTTACTGACATCCTGCCTCTTCATTACATCATTTCCAAGTTAAATGATGAAACTCTTCAATTCATACTTATTTTGGAATTTGAAACATTTCTAATTAAAACTTCATCAATTTTTTTTACTAAATGCTAAACTAAATAAAAATCGAAATAAAAAAACTAAAAGTTTAACTATTTCTACAGATACTATAGACACCTTGAGTTGTTAAACCGTACAATAAATGCTGAAATCCTTATTTTTAAAATTCCTGATATTTCTACATTTTTCCAGTCACGAAATGTATTTGGAGTAACTCATAAGAAAGTCGGAACCAAATGATATACTTTACTTTAAATTCAAGAAATCGCAACAAAACATTCAGGTTGGAGTTTAAAAGAAATTCACATCAACTTGTAAAAAAAAAAACGAATAGAATTCAAATACTTGAGGCATCGGGCAGAACCGTGTAAATCTTAAACATTTTTTGAGCCATATTAGGAGAGCAAAAACAGCAGAGGAAATCTGTTTTTAAGTTAATCGAACATTTGCATGATAAACGTCAGAAATGGAGGAAAGTTGAGGATTTAAATATTTTAATGTTAAAAATACAATCCCAAAATGTTTTATTCTTGTCTCCCAACATGTCGAAGACTAATCAGAAAATAATCCCAATAATAATGTAACCGGTCCTTACCTTTTTGGAAGACGCGGACATTGTCTCCTAACTTTGATCGGATTCTGATAAATATTTACTAATTTCTCTTAATCGAGGGAGTATATGATTAAATACTGACAATATCAACCTAATTATCCTGAATATTTTTAAACCTCGTTTTTTAAATAATCAGACAATGTCTGACTCTAAATTGGAAATGGGGATCTGCAGGGAAATTCCATTGCATATATCCATTTGTAAATTATTTATTTTGGCCTTTCATTATCAACCTGAATTACGAGGAATTTATCGTATTTATATTTATCCTGGCTTATGAATAACTAGATGATCATCCAGAGTAATCCATACCGTTATCTCAATCCTAACATTAAAAGACAATGGTGGGAGGCTCTCTGCATAGTCGGCACATAGGAAATTCTGCACAGTCTCGTAAAAACCCACTTGGGCCCATAAAACCCAGCACAGTGCGTTTAATGGGTTTTAAGGCTGTCGCAGGTTATAGTCTCCTCTTGGCCAACAAAAACATTTTTTTGTTTAATTGTTTTAAAACTATGGGTAAATGGTAAATCAAAATTCAATACACTATGGATCCTGAAGAATCTCTTCGTTTTTAGCAGACTGATTGAAACTTTGAAACATTCCCAACGTTTCAACATCAGAAAGGTTTAATAAAGTTCCTAAAATACTTTTACACAAGCTGCACTCATATTATGCAATTATTATTAAAATTCTCGATCAGAAATTCATCCAAACTATTGAGGCAATCTTGTTAAATCCTTCCTGTCAAGCTGATGAAGCATTTATTTATTTTAAAGTCCACTCTGTATCTGTACATAAATAAATAGATTTATGGATGTGCACAGTGAGTTTTTTTTTACTCATTCGCCTTATGATTCATTCATTCATGCCATTTATTCACAAGTTATGAATAAATGCCAAAGTAGCAAACTCATCGATGGAGTAAAAACGATTATGAGTAAAAACAACTGCCCATAAGTTTTCAGCAGGATTTCTAGTGGTTTTTTAAAAAAAAACAGGATTTAATTAGTTTAATGTATTAATCCCATTTTATCTCATGGGTTTTATTGGGATTTAATGTAAAGTCACGCCAACAAGTGTGATTTAAGAAACCCTGCTTTCCAGACGTTGGTACATTTCACAGTTACCTTTCCTATTGGCATGACCCTGCTGTTTCCAATCACCACCTCCTTCCATAAAAGAATAAATCAACCCTGACCCTAGCTGCTATCAATAATAATAATGATTTATCACATTGAGTTTTAGAATAAATTAGATTATTAGATTTATTTTATATTCTTTAAATAAATAACATTTAAATAAATACAAGTAACACACAAGTAAAGATTTTAGGAGTTTACAATACAGATTATAAATTTAACGTTACTAGCTTAAAACTACACCATCAGTAACTAAAACTAACTAAATGTCCTTAAATACAACTCCAAAGATATTGACCTTTTCCCTATACTCATCATTCATAACTTTAATTTGTTGTGGAATCCTGGATTTGTTTGGTTGAAAGCATCGTCATCCATTTATTCATATAAACTCCTTACTACACGTGTGTGTTTCCTAAAATCGAGTACATACTGCTTTTGAAGTTGGAGAGAAGGAAATCTGCAAAGTTACTGATGCCTTATCTTGAATGTTTATTATCCATTGTTTGATGTCCTCTTCGTCATTGCACGGGGTTGGAACTGCTGTACGTCTTGATAAGTTATTTATTTAGGAAAAACTCACTTATCTGTCCAATCTTCTTTAACTGCCTGATTTCTTCATCCATGTCAATATGTTACAAGACAGAATTCCTACTACAGCGGAAATAGGTCTGAATATTGTATTGCATAATGCATTGCAGTTTCTTTATGGTACTCAGCCTTGTCATATTCCCACCATGTATCGCTGCCCTTTGTAATTATTCTTACTCAAGATAAATAAATTTGATAAATCTTAAATAAATCTTAAATAAATTAGGGAAATGAAATATTTGGAACACATTTCGTCTTCGGTGTTCATTTGTTCTGTTGTAGTCACTTCAAGCTCAACATTTGAGCTGTTCTCCAGTCCCCCACCACCATCGCACAAAAATGAGGAACACAAGCCGTCCATTCAAGAAGTCCATCTGCCTTCGGATTAATTTGCAACTAATTAAAATCCTCCTGACAATACTTCTCCTTTTACTTCTCATCATATTCCTCCCAATTTTCTTCTTCCCAATACTTATCTTCAGAATCGCCGTAGAATATCTCGCCAAGATCCTTCGTCCAGATTTAGCCCACATGGTCCCATCTTCCAGTTGCGCAATTGCAAATTTGGACAGTAATTTGCAAAAACCAAGATTCGCAATCCTTGTCAAGCTCACACTGTCCGGAAAAGTTGAGCTGAAAAACGTTATGGCTAACTTTGACTCCAAAGTTTTGAAGTTAACCAACACCGATGGTGGGCTGTTGTATCCAGAACTGCAGAAATATCTAACCTCCTGGCTTGGCTTTCGGTTCTGGACTCCAGACACACAATTCCATCTGACCAACCACTTCCAGGCAAGTATACATTTGGACAAAAAAATAATTAAAAATCTCCAGAAATTTTTTCCAAAAAACTTCTGTCGCAGCTTTTAGCAAGACAGACTAAATCCTGCGCCAACCTTATTTGTGGGGCCGCAGGATTTAGTCTGTCTTGCCAACACCTGCAACAGAAGTTTTTGGAAAAAATTTCAGGAAATTTTAAACGAATTTTTTGTCCAAATGAATACTTGCTTCAAGGTGGTCGACATGGGCAAAGACATCGTCGAAGAGGAAGATCTCCTTGAAATTGCAGAGGGTATTTTGGTAAAGCCATTCGGAGAATTCAAAAGTCCCTGGGATTTTCATTTCGTTCACAACGTCCGATTTCAAGGATTAAGTGACCACACCGCCGTCTTTTTTCGAGTCTCCCACACTCTGGCAGATGGATTTTCGATACTCAAACTGATGGAAAAGTTGGTGACGACTGGAGACATCCCGACCTCTATCGTCCAGACCAAGTACCCTAAAACAAGCTTGGTGCAAAACCTGCTGTTCCCCTTCAAATTTTGCTACGTTTATGCTGAGCTGATCCTTCAGATATTTACAAACTTTCCATTTAAACAGTCAGAAAGTAAGAAGACGAAAGAATATCATCTTCAGGTCTCCGAAGTAGTTTCCATCCAGACCATTAAGGATATTAGGAAGGGATTAGGAGTCGGATTCACGAGCACCGTTCTTGGGATCCTTGCCGGAGTACTGCGGTCCATGATTTTGGAAAATGGTTTGGAGATGACGGAAGTATTTCCTTGCGTTTTACCATTTCCGAAACCAAATCATCCATCCCAGCTCAGAAATCATTTGTAACGAAAAATCTGTTTTATTATTATGAAGTATTTAAAGATGACCAAACCTTCAAAAAGACGGAAAAGTTGTTGGTATATTAATACAGAATGTGGGTTTTAATTTATAATTGGAATAATTGGGTTTAGTCAACCATAACCCTCAATTTTTTACGGAGTTCCCTTAATCGCCTTAAACTTAATTAACGCCTTTAAACCAGGGTTTCAAGTGGTTTTTTTAAAAAGCGGCATTTAATGGGTTTAGTGGTTTAATCCCATTAAATACCATTAATCCCATGGGTTTTAATGGGAAGTTACTCCAACAAGGGGGATTTAAGAAACCCTGCTTTGAACTTCCGTAGATGTGTTAGGAAAGGAATTAAATTCTAATTATTCATAACGACAAAATTCAAGCTACTTATCTTAAATACCATAAAAATGTTATGTATTTGGTCATCTTCATTTTGAAATTATTTTTTAAAAATCATTTCTCAATTAGCATTCTATTTATTTGTGACATTTGCAGTGATGTTGTAACCCTGAATCTGCCAGTGGGGGAAGCCGATCCAGTGAAAAGATTGGAGATGACTCACAATAATTATGAAAACCTCAAATTTTCCCTTTTTCCCTTCGTCGTAAGTTTGACGATGATTGTGACTGGTGGAGTGTTTGATTGGGTGGGGAAGGTCATTGGGGACAATAACTTCGGCATCGCATTAACATCCTATCTTCCTGTCCCCTGGACTCAGCCTACAATTAATGGCCACGACGTCATCGACATTTCATTCTCGTCTGGAGTTGCCAAAGGCCAGATGGGTAACCAGGATTATTAAACCAATTATAATTGACCTTTAGTAGTCAATAATTAAGATCAAAATTATTTTTTTTACAGGGCTTTCGATTGGGATACTTAGCTTCGAAGACCGCATCGTCTACACAATTTCTGCAGACAAAGGAGTTCTGTCCAAAAAAGAAGTCATGAAATTTAAGGAACTTCTTAAACAGGAAATTAATAAATTGCAGGAAATATGTTGTCGCAAAATTTAGACTTTAAAGTTTGTGGAATTAATGAATAAAGGCGTTTGAATGCGTCTGGAAAAAATATGTATCGTAATTAATAAAATATTGGGTAACCGCAAAATTTGATGTTTACGTGGTAGTTTATCTGTAGCTTTTATTCGGACGATGTGTCGATTCTTCAAGTGTTCGATTGCCATACATCTATAATATCATACATCCTGCAGGTTAGAAATATGTTCAACCTGCTGGACTAACTTTAACGTTAGCTTAGATAGGATATTTGGCAGAAATAAAAAAAACATATCAGTTTGCATGGTAAGATTTGGATTTTGAACAATCTCCGAGTTATTTAAAGTCTATTAAGCTATCTAAGCACTAAATATTCAATCATGCATGACATTTGAGTTATTTGGCCTTGAAAATAAAAACTAGACCCTATCGACTTTTTTGATACTTTTCACAGATTCAATAATATTAAAATTTGTCTGCAGATTAAAGAGTATGTGGTTAAGGTCTCGAAGGAAATGATTTACCCTATTTCAAATTAACCTTCAAATTAGTGAAATTGCTTTTTTTAAATATAGTACGGACAGAGCAGGATTACATTTGAGATTTTTATTGGATTTTTTTTGCTGTCAGATTTACAATATTTATTATTCCTCTATAGATAAACTACAAGTTAATTGTTGGATTGATTAAAGACATTAATTGCGATTCCGTTCACACACCTCTTACACGGATTACTCATAATTCGAAGTGGTACAAAACCCTCAGTTCATAGCGGTCGATTCAAACCGGTGGAAATTCATACGAGTAGATATACTTCCTGTCGGGAGACATTTACCTCCAAGTCAGAAAAATAGACAGATGGATAGCTTCATATCGTAAGTTCTTATCATATCTTATCATATTATTCATATCTTACACTTATAGTTAATATCTCCTTGATTAATTACTGTATATACTAATTGACATGGCGAAATAGCTACTAGAAAACTTTAGTGTCTTTACTGGTGATAAGATCAGTAGCTACACTGGAGCACACCGTTTAACTATGTTTGTGACTGGTTTGGGTAGAATTGTGCGACGGCTTATGATATCAATATTCTGTCTAGTGATAATTGTGTTGGGATGTTGACTGCCCAGAACCTTCTCCTCTGAAACCAGAACTTCCTTCAGCATCTCCAGCCCCTTTTCACTTTCACCAAGAGAGTCAAGGGTCAAGGCTAACATGTACTTCGTTGCAAGGGTTAAGGAATGTTCTTCTCCCGACACTTTCAACCTCAACTCCAGGACTTCCTCAAATATTCCCCTCGCTTTGATAAACTCTTCTTGTCTGAGGAGACAGTCGCCGATGTTATGTCTGGAGGTCAGAGTCTGTGGATCTTCTTCACCCCATTCCGTCTTCTGCCATTCCAACACTTCCTCATGCAGTTCCATCGCTTCCCTGTACTTCCCTTGTGACGAGAGTACCATTGCCATACTCCCCTTCGTTCCTATCGTCTGCTGATGATTTCCACCATACACTTTCTTCATTGATTCCAGCACACGTTTGAATGTTTCCAGTGCCTCGTCATTTCTGTCCAGAAGATACAGAACCTCTGCCATCTTGGCTCCTGTGGCTAGAGTTCCTGGGTCTTCTTCCCCAACAGCCGACCTCTGCTCCTCGTGAACGACGCTGAACTTCTGCAGCGCCTCTTCATACTTCCCGTTGTGCCTCAATGCATCTGCTGCCTCACTTTTCACTCTTAATGTCTCCGAGTGTTTTTCACCTAAAATTTTGCTTAAGCGTCTGTAGCTGAGGTTGGCAAAGTCCAACATTTCTTTGTACAGAGACAGGTCACGCAATCTGAGAATAATCTTGAGGGGAAAGTTATTGAAATCTCTAACAATCTCGTCATGGTTGAGTACGGCTTTGGATACACTGAGGATGTGGGGCATGTCTCGTTGTTTTAATTTATATCTGCTTGTATTTATGGACTGTACCAATTGTCTTAAAAGCGGCTCTTCTAGATTTGAAGAGTTGCAATTGAGTCGTGTCACCTCCTGAACCAACCGATGGATGGAAATGACCTTGTTGTCGCATTGAAGAAGGGAATAGTCTTCAAGCAGGAAAACGGCATTTTCATAAACGTCGTCACTCCTTTCCTCTTCAGGACTGAATCTTCCTCTATGAATTGTTTTGAGAAATTCTAAATCGATTCCGTCTGGATTGAAGTACGAGATGAAATTGAGTAATTCAATTGCAAGGGCACCAATTTCTCCATTCTTTTGAATCTGTTCAGTTGAGGTGTTCCAGGTGACGAGGGTCGTCAATCTGTATTCATGTTCGATGGAGTTGAGAGGAAATCCGAGAAGTTTGACTTTATTCGTCTCGTAAATATTCAGGTAGTTTGGGATTTTGAAGAATTCCCCTTCGGTCTCGAATTTCTGGGTTGTTATGAAAGCCACGGCTTGCTGCAAGGTCAATGGGTAGTTATCGAGTAAAGTGCAGAGGTGGCTGATGTCTTCTTCAGATTCACCGTCCAGTGAATCTCTCACAAACTTGTGGGCATCTTGGGTGTCCAAAATGTCCAAATTCAGCTTCTCCCCTGCATCCGCCACTACTCCAGGTTTCCTTGAAGTCACCAGAGCAAATCACCGGAATTGAACAACTTTCTTTAAAATGAGGTGGACGTCTGGATTCTCCGCGTCCACGTTGTCAATAATTAAAAGGATTTTGCATTCGTTCTTCTTTCTGATGGAACTGATTATTTCAGACAATATTTCAACGCTGTCCTTTGGTTGGTTATTTACAGTCGTGGAAACTCCAAGTGAAGTTGCCACTTGGACGATGGAGTTCTTGAGACTTTCTGGGCTGTCTCCATTCAACCAAAAAGCATTGACTTCATTCTTCAGTGTGCTTGCAAATGTCTTGACCAATTCTGATTTCCCTATTCCACCCATCCCGATAACTTTGAGAATAGGTCGACGTTGTCTTCTGAACCACGTCTGTAGTTTCCCAATCTCTGTTGACCTTCCAACAAAGTTCCATGTGGGATAATCGATGTTAAAGAAGGTGGCAATTGGATTGTTGAAGGCTTTTTGTATTTTTTCTAGAATATGGGTAGGTAGGTGGAAACGCATTATTAGCTCACCGATATAAATAGGATTGAGAGCTTACCCGAAGTGCAAGAAGTACGCTATCCGAATGTGGTATCAATGCTGCGAGTTAATTCGGCCCACATGTAGGATTTGG
>JAQFZA010000973.1:0-11589 GCA_034695115.1 Desoria olivacea
ATTGAGAAGAATGTGTGTAATATGGAGTACGTCTGTGGCTCAGGAATCGTTATTAATTGATTCGGAATTGGATGAAACTTGATGGCAGTCAAGGATGTAAGGATGCTTTTTACATAAAAATTGAGAATGGAAATATCTTAATACTTGCTATCACACTTGCAGTTCAGATGCAGAAGCTACCTGTATATCGGCTATGTCACTTATTAGCATTACATAATATTTAGTGCATCATCGTAACGCTTCAATTTCGTTTTTGCCATACATAAAGCCAAACCCAGAAGGTTATGGTAGAACACATTTGGTTGTCTTGTATTGATATTTAACTGAACCCTCGGATAAAAATATTTAAACCGCACAATTGGGCCAATAGTTTTTGAAATGAATGTACATTTCAAAAGTTAAATACAACGAATTGTGCTCTTCTCTTACATGTTGGACACACACAATGCAAAGTTGACTACCGAGGATTATGGTTTAAATCGTAAAAATGATAAACTTATACCACAAAAGAGGAAACTATGAAATGGATATCAATCAAGTGCATCCAATTACTTTTACAACATTATACTCCTACTTAAGCCAAATCAACGACGATGAGTAACAATCTACTAGTTTAAGCATTGATATTTTAATAACGGCAATTAAGAATGTAAGCAATGGTCTTTATCGAGTAATTATTTCACTTACTTACAATAGTAATAGAATACCCACATCCTGCTTAATCACTAGCCAGTATTCCATTTAATGGGAACTCCAATAATTTTAGCAGGTAATTAAAAGCGATAACACTTGGCTCAATAGCATACAATCGTACTTACGTAGAATTGAGGAGTTGCATTATATATTTGACTTAAAGAAGAACATCTATGGGAACATGGAGTTGTACATATTTATTACTGGATTTATAATACATTACACTGCAGGTTTTGCAGATTTTCAATCAAACGTTGAAGGGATTTACGCAACAGTTGTAATCAAAGGCATGTTATTTATTCCAATATATATTAAAATCTGCATTAAGATTTAATGCATTTAAAAACTAAATCAGTTAAAGAAGACATAATAGCGCAGTAGTAGTAGTATTTATTTATTAATTATTGCTTGTGATTAATTGCCAAGTGTCTGATTAAAAAGACTATACCACACAATGCCAGGCAAAATATCGAACCCGTTTGTCAATCTGATACTTTTTTTTTAAAGTTTGAGAACCTAATAAAAATATACTATTTTTCACATAACTACAAATTCTATACTCCACTCAACTGTCTGTCAAAGCCCTGAGTTTCCTGAATATTATGGAGTACGGAATTTCAAGCTAAGAAATTAGTTAAATTTACTTTGTAAAGATAAAAATCAAAGAGCAATTCAAACCCAGCTTAAGGACGATTAAAATCAAAGAATTTCAATTTCAATTTCTCCATCAAATACTCAAGGGGCACTTAAAGACCCTTTAAGAACCATTAAAAATTCAAAGGACACACAAAGGCCCTTCAAGGACCTTTAGACTCCCAAGGGACACTTTTAATCCCTAAAAGGACCAAAAGAAATCCAAGCGACACCTATAATACTTTTAAGGACCATTAAAAGTCATTATTGGGACCTTTAGGGACCATAAGAAACTCAAGGGATACTTAAAGACCCTTTAAGGACTACTAAACACTCAAGGGACACTTGTAGACCCTTAAAGTACCATTAGAAACTCAAAGTACCCCTGTAGACCCTTACAGTACCATTAGAAACTCAAGGGACACTTGTGGGCCCTTACAGGACTATTAGAAACTCAAAGGACCATTAGAAACTTAAAGACCCTTGCAGACCCTTAAAGTGCCATTAGAAACTCAAAGGACCCTTGTAGACCCTTAAAGTACCATTAGAACCTCAAAGTACCCCTGTAGATCCTTAAAGTACCATTAGAAACTCATAGGACACTTGTGGGCCCTTAGAGGACAATCAAAAACTCAAGGGACACTTGTGAGCCCTTACAGGACCATTAGAAAATCAAAGGACCCTTGTAGACCCTTAAAGTACCATTAGAAACTCATAGGACACTTGTGGGCCCTTAATTTGCCCCAGCCACACCCAAAGGGACGTTAGGGGTGATCAAGGTGGTCAGAGGCGTCATTAGGCATCATCGTCTCAATTACCCTTAGGCACGCCCACAGGGGAGATGTGAGTGGTATTGGGCTTCATTTGCCCCCTGGGCGTTAGGGGCGATGAGGGTGGTATTGGGCTTCATTTGGCTTCATAATCTCCAAATGCCCCAGCCCCAAGGAGCTATATATAAATTTTAACATGGAGCCCTTATGGCAGCCCCCTTTAACCTTTGACCTAGGGCAAATTCAAGGTGTCTAAAGTCTGAGCCGCGCCTTTTGATTTCCAAAACGGTATTGAATGTCGAAATCGGTCGGGTACCTTCGGAGGAGATACGGCTGGAATCTTATTATAGAGATTAAAAATAGTATTATGGCGTAGGATTTTTTACGCTTTTTTCCTTCTTCACTATGAATGAATAAGTTTTGGGCAAAAAATGGGGAACACCGGACTTTCTCAACACTTAAAGCAATAAACAGAAAAACATATACTGTAGCATTAGACAAGTATATCAGGTATATAGGTATACAGGATTTATAGGTACTATATCCAAACTGTTTTTTATATTTTTTAAATAAAAGCTAAAAGGTGTTTGGCTTTTAAAGTGCTTTCTAAACAGTTTTAAAATTTTAACTCCAGACAGTCTGTTATACAAATTTAGAAAGATGTATATTTTAATTCCAATTTCACTTAAACAGCAATACATTTACCCAATTTCAATGTCGATGTAATGTGTAATACGTTAACAAAGATTTACAAACATTTTAAAGGGTGACGATAAATTTACGTAAATGCTAACGTTGTTAAGACGTGCTTATGAAATTGACGGTTAGTATAAGAACATCTCTTTGTAATAAACATAGGGCAAAATCGGAATCTGAGTGACGTAGAAGTCATTGACATAACTGAATGTGTTGCTCCCCGTACATTCCAAAGAAACGGATATATTGAGATTAAAGGTATTCAAGCCCTGATTGGATGCGCAAATATTTACAAAGGACGTCGTTGCACCGGAGACTATGTCACCATAACATCTAAAAAGGGAGCAATTGTTGAGACCTGGAGAGATAATTCGACAGCCGTCGCTTCAATTGGACCTTGTGATCAAGAATGTGTTGGAACTGATTTAGAAACAAGGCCTGGAGGTTCAAGGTCTCTCGTAACTTTAGAGTTACTGGAGGAATTCCAGGGTAAACGTACGATTAAATTATTTGTGTAATCAAAAACAAACGGTAAGTATTTGTTTTCAAATAATGCCTCTTTTCCATATGAGAAGGGCCAAAAATCCAATAAATTACTACCAATTTAAATTACTAATTTCACTCGACCGGATATTGTAATGTCACCTTTTTCCACATTCCATTAAACTAAATCATTTACTTATTCTCATTTACTATAAATTTTCAGGGTATTTGACGTTGGATCTCCAAGGATGTATCAACATGACTTATGTCGGTGAAAAATTCGGCCGCAAAGTAAAGGCTATTCATTTTAATGACAGCCTTTGTATTGAATTCTATGAGGAAGAAAACTGCAAAGGCGAATCTGTCCGTCACATGAAAGGAATCCTTAATCGTAACACAATCACTTTCTCATCGTGGATATCCAACTATGGTAAATCGGCTAGTACGTGTGGATTTAATTGCGTCCCACCTAAACCTGAATTAACAGAAGATCGAAAACTTGCCCCACTTGGTCAAGATGTCGCTTTTATCTACATGTATGACCGTAAAAAAGACCGTAAGATAATATTTTATTTTAAAAACCGTTTATTTAAATTAACTTATTTGAATTTGGTGCTTCCATTTGTATTACTTTCCATTTTTAGAATACACGGCAAAGAAGGAGGTCAGCATAAAATATGGATGCACTGAAATTAAAAATCTCACACATTACAATGACTGGGACTCACTCTTGATTTATAAGCAATGTACCATAGCGTATAGCACGAGGAACTGTTCACAATCTTCAGACGGCAAGCGTTTAGTTCTACAGAATTTAAACTCTTTATCCAACACTCATACAAGACGTTTAACGTTCCGAGTTCGGTCTCTCAAGCCATGTAAGTATGATAACGAGTCGTCAGCTCTATATGCCGTTATCAGACGTCCTTCCCGCTGTAAGAAAATAAATCAATTTAACAAATATTTAATACACTACATTTAAAATTACTTAAAACAAGCGGTAAACAGCTAATGAAAATGAATAAACCCACCACAGGTGCAAGGCGAAGTCTTGTTGTAATAGATTTTTTGATAAATCCGATTTTTACCCGGTTTCGGAGATTATCTCGAATTTCGGTCTTTTTCCAATTTTTTTATTGCGTATTCGAATTCAGTGTTAAATTTTGGTCAAAATGGTATATCATATGTCCAAATTGATTGTAGTCGATTTTTTAATCAATCCGATTTTACCCGGTTTTTTACTATAGCTGAAAATTTGAACGTGTATGACGCACTTTTTTTTTCGTGTTCACCATTAAATTACGGTTCGATTGGTGTATCATACTCATTTTTTCATTTTGGAGGTTTTGTAGTTAATTGTAGTACTGTATTCTAACTACAGTATGCAGTAATTAGTTGAGTTTCTTTAATGTAAAACGCTAGGATGGCTGTCTACAATAACTGCAAATTAATAATCAAATTACTTTTAAATGTAGCTAATGATGAGCCAATGTTTTTGAATGTGTCGAAATGTCAGTCGTCGTCTTCTTCGTACGGGGTTGCCGGCATTGGAAGCATATCTGCTTATAATGGTTGCATTAACATATACAAAACGCCAAACTGCAGAGGACGCTACATCTCGAAGCATCCGGGAACATATAATGGAGCTGCCTCTTGGGATCTTAATGGGAGTTTTTCAGTGGGTTCCATCGGTCCTTGTGATGAATGCCAGTTGGCTAGCATTCCAAATCGATATGGAAATGTTTCAAGGATTACAGTATTTAATGATAGAAACTATAAAGGTTCGTTGGTTTGGGTTTCAAGTTGATTTGAAACGGAATTTAACTCGTGGACACACATTTACCCGTATTTTTTATTTTATAGGGAAAAGGGTGACAATAGGTGTCGACGGGTGTCTTGTGACCCCAAGGAAACTAAACCGACGTGTTGTAGACGTTACAGACCTTCATTACATTTGTGTTGAGCTGTATGAAAATGCTAATTGTACTGGTCGATCAGTTCAGCTTGGCAAAGGAAGTCGAAATCTTAATACTTTTGCGAGCGCCGCTGCTTCTGGAATATATGCCGCACCCGCACCAAGTTTGTTGCAGCATCTCATAGAACCTACCCGCTCAGTTAGTTTTTGTGGATTCAACTGCAATAGGTCATTTGAAATAAAACCATCGCCATCACCCACGATTCAAGGTCCCGACATTGTAACCATATTTGACGACCCCGAGTTCACAGGTTAGCTTGTGCTTAAAATCTGTATTTCTGCCTTGCCAGCTTTTAAAAATGCATGTCTATAGCATTTGATTTACAGGAGATTCAAAGCATCTTAATCTCAGCGGTGGGTGCTTGAACATCACAGATGAGTGGCACGGCCAAGCTAGGTCAATTTTAACCTACACGAAATGTGTTTCCCTCTTTGACACACCTGGATGTAAAGTATCCGGTGACAACTCTGAAGTCAAGGATTTAAATCTTATTGTATTAAAAGTAAAATCCGTCAAGTTTTGCCCCCCGGTATCCGAGCCGACTGACATTCCAGCTTGGCAAGTGGGTGTGGTTTCCTGTGTAATCTTGATTGTTGTGGTTGGGATCGCTTCTGTGGTCATCGTTCGCCAACGACGACGAGACATAACTAAATTAAGTGCAAGAGAAATTCAGGACTTTCTTAAAGGAGTTGAAAATCCACGAGCAGATGGCAATGACTATGTTCCAGGACATGGACAGCCGTATGATAAGAAATTTGAAATCGCTAAGGATCTTCTGACTGTCGGTTGGTAATTTATTTATGAAACGTGAAAAAGCAGTAACTATGTATCCAAATGTTATTTTTCCTAAATTTTGGCTTCAGACACAAAAACACTACTCGGGTTTGGAGAGTTTGCTGTTGTTTACAAAGGAATAGTCAAGTTAGTGAATAATCCAAATCAAGAATCTACGGTTGCAGTGAAAACGGTTAAGCCACATTCAAGTGCGGCATATACCAGAGCCCTCCTAAAAGAGATTAAGACGATGATCTATGTTGGAAATCATAACCGGATTGTTCAACTGGTTGGATGCTGTACCGAAAATTTAGGAAACGGTCTGTATATTTTTGGTTTTTAGTACCTATTGTTGATTACAATTTTTAGCCGAACATTTGCATTCGTCAGTGTCGTAAATGTCACAGTGAAATCTTAAACCTTAAAATCTCCACCATGCAATTTCATTATAAGACTGTTAATAAAAAACGCAATTGCTAATAAATACTTTGTGGATTCCACAATTCACAGGTGAGCTGTATGTAATGATTGAGTTATGCGAGAATGGATCCCTAGAGAAGTTTCTGAGAAATAACACGGAGTCATTTGTAGACCTTTGTGAAAATGATCAAATCTCTTGGACAAAATGGCTGGCCTATGTCAAAGAGTATAACGGATCATGTTGTTTTTAAAGTTGAGGGTTAAAAAGATTTGACCTAATTTAATGTTTATTTCCAAATAGTAAAACAGAACGGATAAGCTCCTCTCATTTTAGCACAGTTACCCTCATGCAGTGGTCCTTGGAAATTGCCGAAGGTATGGACTTCTTGGCTTACAAAAAGGTAACCTTTTGAAAATGTCGTTTAGACAAGTACATACCTACATTTTTTAAAAACAGAACTTAGATCTTGGGATGTAACTTTGTTTAATTATTTTAGGTAATTCATGGAGACCTTGCCGCAAGAAATGTACTTCTCGCTGCCGATTTCAAAATACGTATCTCAGATTTCGGCATTTCTAGGCAATTGTATCAATACTCCCAGTACAACAAGAAGACGAGTGTGAGTCTTATTCTGTTAAGGTTCCATATGCACGACACGGATGACGCGTTGTCATTCGCAGGTTATAGTCTCACTCCCCAAAAGCCGTGATGTGATTTTTCATAAAATTGGAAATCCTCTTAACTTTGTCATTTTTCATCAAAAAATATATTTTCGATTTATTAGAACCTAATTTTTTGTTTCACATAGTTCGTCCATGTTTTCAATTTTTGGACCATTCCCAATGAGATACCATTTTCTAACTCAAAAATGAGAAAAATTAGACTAAATCCTGCGAAGAGGGCTCATGGAACCTTAAGGAATTGCTGTGGCTTGATAACATTTCCACTCTAGATTGCAAATAGAATTTACTGCAATTATACATTTTTTTTAAATGATAGTCACCCCTCCCTTGGCGGTGGTTGGCAATCGAGAGCTTAAAAACCTTTAGTTTCTCAACGGAATCAGATGTTTGGGCGTATGGGGTAACCCTTTGGGAAATCTTCTCATTGGGGAACACACCATACCCTGAAAAGAGCTGGGATGAAGGATTTGTAAACTCTTTGAGTGATGGATATCGGTTATCTAAACCGAAATATGCCACCTTCGACTGGTAAACAATTCAATTGATTTATCTCTTTGCTAACCATTAATGTGAATGTGGAACTTTAAATCAATATAATGCTGTCTTTAAATTTTAGTTGGTATTGCGTACTTGAATGCTGGACTGAAAAACCGTCTTCCCGGATTACATTTTGCAACTTAAGTTTAAAGTTCGCCGAAATTCTTTCCCAGTGTTCTCCTTCAGGTGGGACATTGTCTGATAAGCAGGTTGACTAGTTTTAAAGTACTGCTTGAAATGGAATATAAAATAAAGAATGCTCATACAAACACTGAAAATAAATTTAAATCGTAGGACAAAGTGGAGCTGGAAACTGCTTAGAAACGCACACCGGTTAAAGTAATCAAACTATGTAATTTACAAAAACCTTTACTTCACCGAATGAAGCTGTTTCTTTTTCTCATTATTTAACAACTCAAGTCTCTTGAAACTATTTTAATTGCCTTCTGTTAAATAGTTAGCAGTATATATATTCCTAAGTTATTTAAACTATGTTAGCTGATTGCAAAGTCAGGTGTCCATTAAAAAATGTCAGAAAATACGATAAATGTACAAAAATTAAGCAGATGTAGAGGAGCCTTTGCAAGATAATTTCACTTCGTGTGAGTACCTCTGCTTTAGCCAAACTTCGTATTTCCAATCTAATTTTCCTTTTTTCTAAAAACGAATTAAAGCTTTAGGAGAACTGAAACTGTCAGTAGTTTTTTATTGGATAATTTGCAGTGCTAGAATAAAGTATCTCTGACTTTTATTTGACTACTGGGTGGTTTCGGTCCAAAATTCCACTATTTTGCAAACCAATGCGATGCTAGCTCAATAGTTCCAGTTCAAAGTTGATTGGAAACCGAATTCCCACATTTTGAACGAACAACCTAAATACATTTGAACGTATATGTGTTTGAGTGTTCTGTCTATTTCTGTCTGAATGCAGACGCTCTGTTTAAAATATGGAGTTTAAATTATTGGAAAATCTTTTTGTAACACCTTCCATGTCATTTGTGAAACAAAAATAAATAAACTCAGCCAAAGTTTAAAAAAATATTTGAATAAAGGAATTATTCACAATGAATCTATTTCCATAAGAATGAGTTGCTAGTGTTTTACACATTGCATTTTTGAAACGAAACATTAAAACCCAATTAAATCAAGTACACAAATACATTTTATGAAACTAGCTGAACCTATTAAATCTTACCCGATCAACCGATCCATTAACTATTGAACATTTATGCAGACAGTGACGATGATATCCTGACATGTCAGGCATTTAAAACGCAAACACACTGAGCGACTTTTAAGGAGAAATAAGTTTCCGTCATATCCAGCCGATTTTTTAATCACCTTAGAACCCCTGGAATTAAGAAGCCTTGACGGGGGGCTTTGAAACAAATTTAGTTTGAGTGAGTATTCAAATGGGTTACACAGATTGAGAGGTTTTTTTGATGATGAGGATCTTCGCAGTTCATTTCGACGAACCGTGTTTGGATTCCTTTTCTTTTCACGTTTCTCTCTTCAGAAGTTATATTAGGTCCTACGACGTATATTAATGTCCTTGCATCAAAATTATGTAAAATAAAGCAGAAGGGCCGTTCATAACATATTTTGCCAGAAATAAAGAATCCTGAAGTCACACTACATTTATTTTCTTTGGAAAACCTGTTTTGGGGAATTTGAAACCCAGTGTTTTAAATAATTCGACGTTTCAAACCAAATTTCATTTCATGAAAACCCAACTTGACCCTTAAGCCCACTACTTCCTATAAACTGGAGCAAAAAATTAACGAAAATGCATTTAAACCAAACGAAATCATTAAATCTCATTAAAACCACCTAGAGGCAGGTTGGACACATTAAACACGTTACGCATACCCCTAATATATAGTGACTATTTGTACCAATCCAAAAGCAGTAATTTGTTTTTTTTTGAAAATAGTGTTTTTTGAGCTTTTACATCCTCTTTAAATGTATTTTGTTAAGCAATGCCATTCGTCCTTTTCCGAACCCTTTATGCAGGGATATTCAAAGGTACTTCCCAACCGGTCTTAAATTCCTGAAAAAATGTGCAAATTTTTAGAAGATGTCTATGATCCGTCCCGACAGGGAAAAATATGTTCATAACAAACGCCTCAGAATAAAACATTCCTTTTGACTTCTTCAAGAAGAATCTTTTGCCTTTTGAATATTTGAATTTCAAAGACAATTTCAAAGACTCAAAGATTCAAACTCAAACCTCATCATTTTATAAATAGGGCAGAGACACAAGAGTAAAATAAAATGCAGCCTCTACCCCAATTCTGATGATCTCCTTGGCATACTTCTTCTACCCGTAATATTACAAGAAGAGTAACTCTTCTTTAGACAACTTCTTAATTGACAATGGAAGGATAATACGGAGAATTCCATCTCTCAGAAATCTCCATCCGCCTGTCTGGCCTTATTTGATGAGAAGTCAGATGAGTTGGGAGCTTGAGAGACGGCAGAAGTAATTAGAATTTAAATTCAAGGAATTTTACTCCTGTATTATTAGTATGGAAGAGTATGGTAAAATTCCATTTAAATTAATTTCTATTTCAGGACAAAGTCTACTTTAGAAAGTAGTTCAGACAGGTAGTTTTTAATAATGTAAGTTACTTGGAAGTTCTGCAGCCTTCTTCGTATGGAGACGGATTTCTTGGCAAATTACGACGTTGGCAAAGTTTAGCCTGGAACGAAATATAAAGTACATTGAAATTCTAGTTGTTTTTATTTAACAACTTTAATTCGAAATCAAATGCAGTTTTCGGGGTTTAAACTGTAAAGGAAACACAGCTGGTTCTATATTTTTGTAACTTTGATAATTCACATCGGTATCAATGCCTGCATGGTCAAATATTGTACAAATATTGTAGACTTCAAAAACTCATATATAGGAAGTTTGTCCAGTGATGATGATGTCCTGAGACAGAAGGGTCCCCTGACAGAAGGAAACCAAAGTTCCTTAATGCCATGCCACCCATTATTATTACATAGAGCCCGGAGGAGGGAAAACATTTAACTATATTCAATTCCAGTAACTTAAGCCGAGTGCATAGACCATATTTAATTCTCCCAATTAAGGTAGCAACGCAAAACAGTGTGAACTGTTTTAGTTCCATTGATTTCCATATATGTAGGTTATTCCAATTGTAGTAAATTGATCTTTTTTCTTACATCAAACATCACAACACAAACATCAAATTGTATCCATATCCTTAAAACTTCAATTTTTTAGGTGATGTTGTCTTTTTGGTTCAGTACTTCAACTTTACAACTCCTAAAGCATTACCTTTCTTAAACTCTAAAAACATCTTTGAAATCAAACCAAACAAATTAATTGATGAATAACTAAGCAAGTATAAGCAACTCATGTAAAACTCTTAGGTACTTATGCGGAAAAAAGTAATGAAATTAATCAACCCTATCCAACCGAAACAGAATTATCTGGGACGTCCCTAAAAGCTAAATTAAACTGAGACCATCCCCGAAATTAATTTCTTCTCCCAAACTGAAAACATACGAGTGTTGACATCCCATCCGAATGAATTACCAACATTTCCTATTTTTTCCATCTCCAAGTCAGCTCCAATAAACACTTCCATGTGTTTTCTGTGTGTCAGCATTTTACTTACATCTGTTCTGGCGACAAAACCAAACCAATTTGTGCCCGAAAAAACATTCTCTGTATGTTTTTTGCAACACAAAAGTACAACTATATCCCATCTATAGGGAAATAAACTTCAGGCCTGACTTCCGCTCTGCCCAAGACCCAAGGACCCAATATGACCTGTTCTCACTGCCTCCTAAATATTCAAATACAGAGGCCAAAGTAGTCTTTAGGATGGATCATATCTCACCCTCATCTTCAGCTTAAATTCTCACTCTCCAGGATTTTTTATTGCCGTCAG
>JAQFZA010000974.1:0-11580 GCA_034695115.1 Desoria olivacea
ATCTCAGGTCAAGTTCGAAGATGGAGCTTATCAGTGCTTATCTTTGATAAGCTGCCGTAAGGTCCCAATGTTAAATTATTTTATATGGTAATTCTCGAAGGCCTTATCCAATCTTCGTGAAACTTGAAACATTATTTTCAAGTTTTTTCAAAAGTTTTTCCTTTTCATAAAGTTTTTTCATTGGTTTGGACTTTTTTTTAAAACTTTTTTTAAAAGTTCTACTCTTACGATACTTGGTTATACCCATTTAAATGCTTTATTATATTTAATGGCATACATTGCTGCTTTTCCAAATTTATTTAAATTCTTGACGATGGCCGAGTGAGGGTGGTGGATGTGCAAACATGTAAGGGAACCTACACCCGACCAGTAGTTAAATTGGCAGTGCTGGATGTAAGGAGAAAGACGGATCCCCCAACATAACCGGAGAGTGTAGCAGCTGTAGTAACTAGAGCCGGTGCCAAGAAGAAGAAAGCACAGGTTGCTGAACACATGGAGAAAGTCGATTCAAAGAAACAAATAAAGATACGTGTTCAACTGTCACTGTCAAGGGCAAAGCGTCTAGGACTGATGTCCATCCGTCAAGAAGTAGACGATTTGAAGAGGTCTGGTTGGTTTCAGAAGACACTGAAGGAGTACCGGAAAGAAGTGAAGACCAAGAAGAAGAGAGCTGCTGAAATCGATATTGAAGGGAAGTGAAAGTGTGTGGCGTGTCATAGTTTGGCATTTTATCCGAAGTGTTAAAATGTAGGAGAGAATGTAGCCGTTCCACCCACAAGATAACTAATTTAAGGAATTATGATTGTGTAAATGTAGATCTTAGTAAACCCCTTAGATTTAAGTTTGGTTCCTAATTGTAAAGAAGAGGGATGTCTTTGTTAGAGTTTTATGTGGAAAGTGAACATGTTGGATCTTGGTGATTGTAGTTGCGGGCTTGTCAGGTTTCCAAGGCTAGTTTGGGTGCACTAAATAGGTAGAAATAAGGAGACTTAGACCAGAGCGTACTAAGGAAAATGTTGTGTCTTTAATGAGTGCAAATGAATATGATAGAACTCAGTTAACAACACAATGAATTAACTTTATTATACACACATAAGTTCTTTATTACAAGAAGGTTACTTGAGACTTTGTGTATGGCAGGAGAGCAGGATAGAGTCTGATTTACGGAATGGAAGAGCTGGAATGATCTCTTTAGTATAAACTGGCTAGAACTAGATAATGCAGGTCAAGGCAGATAGTTAGGACTACGTTGCTAATTGGATAATGCCTAGCTATCTACTACTGTCTAGACTGTATTCTACATATACCACATTACCTTCCCCCTAAATTGTTTATTCCGTAACGCTGCATCTGCTTCGGGTTACGTCTAGGTCGGGTCATCGGTCCCACTGTTTGGTTCAACCTTGGATCAATTGTTGTGGAGGGTTCAGTATTCACGCTCTCGGACAGTTGATCAGGAACTGGAGACTCAGGTTCCGGAACTGGTTGTGGAGAGGCTCGCCCTGGGGATGAGACTAGAGTCTGTATTCTCGGAGTGGTGTGTTCATCATCTTCAGGAGTGTCAGTTAGAATCCGTTTTGCAACTGCTTCTCGGATTTGGTCAACGTGCTTCTTTATCTGACGGTTACAAATATCCACAAGATATGTTACAGGACCAAGGATCTTGACGACTTTTCCGAAAGTCCACTTTTCTTTATTCTTGGAGAAAGTCTTGACCCACCCGTCTTGTCCGACTTGAAACGACCGTGGCTGGTTTCGGTTATTGAAACTTCTTTCCTGTCTCTCATGTGATGCATGAACTTTTGCATTGACATCAGGTCGAAGTAAGTCAAACCTCGTTCTTAACTTTCTTTGGTGAAGAAGCTCGCAAAGGGCTGATCCCGTGGTTGCATGGGGAGTTACTCGATACTCCATAAGTAATTTTTGTAGACGTACTTCTTCTTGACCATCGGATAGCTTCATTCCCTTCTTGAAGGTCTGGACAAAGCGCTCTGCTTCTCAATTTGACCTGGGATGGTACACAGATGATGTGGTATGTCTAATGCCATTGCTTTGGCAAAACTTGTTGAACTCAGTTGAGGTAAACTGGGTTCCCTTGTCTGACACGATCTGTTCAGGAATACCAAATCTAGCAATTATTTCCAATAATTTCACAATGATATTGGTACTTGTGCTGTTCTTTTTGAGGTCGAACACCTCGGGCCACTTGGAGTGTGCATCCATAACGATGAGCCATGTCTTTCCAAGGAACGGGCCGGCCAGGTCGATGCGAAGACGCTGCCATGGCTCATCTGCAAACTTTCAAGGATGTAGTGGGGCACTTGATGGATCGGGACGAGTTGAGCAGCATACTTGATAAGCTTTACAAACTTTTTTAATATCTGCATCAATCTTTGGCCACCATACGAACTGACGGGCGATGGATGATTTCATTCTCACAATCCCTTGATGAGACTAGTGAAGCTCTTTAAGAAGTTTGTTTCTTAAAGATGAAGGAACGATCACTCGAGTTCCCAACATCAGAAAATCTTGGACTATGGTCAGCTCAGATCTGTGAACAAAATAAAGCTGTAACATTTTGTCTTCATTTCGCAGTTGATTAGGCCAACCGGACTTGTGTACTGGAACACTTGAGACAAAACTGGGTCATGAGAAGTAGCTATTTTAATACTACTGGCTGTGACAGGAAGAACATCGAAATGCTCCGTGATGACTGAATTAACGACAACTTCAACTTCGGCTGCTACAGGAGTAGTTTGGCCTTTCATTGGAAGTCTCGATAATGCATCTGCATTGCCATGATCTGCTGTTTTCCTGTATTCGATACTGTACTGGAACTCGCTCAGGAACAGAGACCAGTGGTGGAGCCGTGAAGCCGTGTACGACTTCAGGTGATTCTTAGGGCCGAAAATTGTTAGGAGAGGCTTACGATCTGTAACCAGAATAAAACTACGGCCACATAGGTACTTGTAAAACTTTTTAAGACCGTAGACAATTGATAAGCCCTCACGTTCAATTTGTGGATAACGCTGCTCTGTTGTTGACATAAGCTTTGAAGCAAACGCTATTGGCCGCTCTGAAGAATCCGGGTAACGATGGAAGAGGACCACTCCTAATCCAGTCATTGACGCGTCACAGCTGATTCCAATAGGAAGTGTAGGGTTGAAGTGAGCCAGAACAGGACTTGTAATTAGCTTCTGCTTGACTTCTTCAAAGGACCGCTCACACTGCTTAGACCATTTCTATGGTATGTTGGATTTGATCAAATTATACAACGGACTGCAAATGTCAGCAAGACAGGGGACAAATTTTCCATAAAAATTAACTAACCCCGTGAATGATTTTAGCTCAGTTACAGTTTGGGGCTGTTGAATTGTCTGGATTGCTTGCACCTTCTTGTTGCTGGTTTCAATACCTTGACTGGAAACTTTGTGTCCCAGGAACTCGACTGAAGGTTGCATGATCTCACATTTATCTGATGATAACTTGTAATTGCACTTACGCCTACGTTGCAGAATTTCCCTCAACAGTCTTAGGTGTTCCTGGTCTGTTCTACCATTAGACAGCCAGTCATTAATGTAGCTTCCGGTCATGGGAAGCCCTTTCAAAACTGTGTCCATGAACTCTTGAAATATAGCAGGAGACGAAGCTATTCTCTGTGGCAACACGTTGTATCTGTACAACCCTCGGTGAGTGTTGATGACGATAAAACGCTTGCAAGAGTCTTCAACTTCGATCTGGTGGTAGGCGTTTGTTCCATCCAGTTTCGAAAACTTGGTTCCTCCAGCCACGTTGGCACATAACTCCTCTGGGACTGCTATTGGGTATTGATTAATGCATAATTGTGAATTAACGGTATTCTTAAAATCACCGGTTATTCGGACTTTTCCATTTCGTTTAGGGACAACCACCAGCGGAGATGCCCACTCGGAATGGGCGATCTTCTCGATTACTCCCGTCTTCTCCATCAGATCCAACTCACTGTCGACCTTGGAACGGATGGCAAATGGAATAGGACGTGCCTTAAGGAATCAGGGCACTGCATCCTCCTTCAAAACAACCTTTGCTTTGAAGTTTCGAATTTTGCCTGTAGGACTGACAAAAACATCTTTAATCTCTTTAATTACGGATTCACGTGTCAATGGTACGGAGTCGTCAATCTTGTTGCATTGGGCTTGAACCTCGTTCTAGTCAATCTTGAACTTCTTCAACAAATCTGGTCCGAACAGTGATAAGGTTGAGGTTAATCGGAAGAGAACTTAAAGAGTTTGTAAGGTCCAAAATCTTCAGTGCCACGATTGTTCTCGGCTGTGGCCCTCTTGGTCACGCGGGAATCCGTTCCGGTGAGGTCGTGCTGAAGTCTGCCCATCGACAATCCGTCCGTTTCTCTCAAGTTCGCCTCCCCCATTTCCCATCCTGGAATATATTTCCTTATGCTGTTTCATTTAAAATTCGAAGGACTATGTAGTTGCGGGCTTGTCAGGTACCTCTAGCTAGTTTTCCAGTGAATATTTATTCATTCATAAATTAGCGTTATCACAGAGTTAAGAATTGCATGAATGGAATTAGTGACAAAATCGTAGGAAAGTCGAAGAAACTCGTAGGAATCCGTAGGAAGTCGCACACTAGGACTAAAAACTCACATTTTAAAATTGACACTACACGAATTAAGATCATAGGAGGTAGAGCTCCTCCATCTCCTTTCCTACAGGAAGTGTTCTCAACACTGTGGTTACATTGCCTTTTGGGATCGCAAGACTTATCCTCTGCAGAAGAAAGGCTGTGGATCTAGGGTCTTCTTTCTAAGCAGTGATACGCGGGCCAATCTCCTTTACAAACCTTTTCATGGGAAGCCCTTTCAAAAGTCCTTTCAAAAGTCCTTCCTTTCCCTAGACCCCACTTGTTTCAACTGCGACGGGAACAAAAATGTACCGGCCTTGAAGGGACTCGTACTTCTTCTTCTTAGCTGTTTCGGCTGCTCCTGCAGCCGCTCCTACATGGGTGGATGTCGAGTGGACATAAGAAGGTGCAAATGTGTCCACACAGGTGAAATCCCATGTGAGGCTCCTGCCCCTCTTCCACGGTATAAGAGTTAGCCCATCTGGGCGGCTGGCGTCTGTAAATACAGTCCCTGTGGGTTCTCTCAGTGAAGGGACGCCCGCTGACCTCAGGGTTCGCGCAATACCATCATTAGCCCCTTCGTGGCGGGTTAGTCGGCCCGCACTATTTTTACAGGAGAGGCCATGGTAGCCTTTTGAGGTCCTCTCTGTAGTGTATGTATGCCAATGAATGGACACAGGTTTACACTATGTACAAAGTATATTTAATTACACCATTAAATATATTTAACTTGGTTACAAAGTAGAACACGACTGCTCTAGTTGGTAGGTAGAATCTGACTCCTCGGCAGTCGGATTCTCAGCACCATCCGCATGGCACAAGCATGGGCCTAAACATTCTAACTAGATGTTATGGGAGGCATCTATGAGCATGCAATAATATATATAAGTACTTTCACCTTGTACTGGAGAAAGTCTAACTACTCTTGATATACAACACTCTCTACTCCACATTTACAAATATGTGGCTCGACTTCCATCCATCGCTTCCTCTAGAGATCGGTCTGCGTTCAACATTTCAGAAGGGAGGAGTTTAGATAATAGAGGAAGGGCGCTATGGAACGACGCAATAAAGCAACACGCAGAACATCGCAGACATCGAGACATCGCAGAATCCACACACACAGTACAGTTCCTCTGAAGGTAAGGATAAGACAAAGCTTCTGGAAGACTTGGCCCCCACAAGAAAGTAAGCCTAAACCTACTGAAACGTCATCAATTAGTTCTAAAGGTTTTCTTAAATAGCTTATAGAGTCTCACCCTAATAATTTCAATCTATTAATATCTGTTGCCGGTGTACTTTAAGTTCAATATTTGTCAACATGTTTACGAAAATGTGTCATCATTAATTTGGGCCAGAGGGAACACAATCATTAATTTTACTGGGACCTAACATTGAATTCCGTTTCTTTCAAAGTGATCCTTGACAACTACTAAGTGTTAAAAAATTCGGTCGCTTAGTGATACCATGCGAATTTATCTCAGTAAGGAAAAGGTTAATTAAAATACGAACATCATCAGAGACATTCAACATTCGGAAATGCGGGATTTCATTACAGAGTGAACAATTGGAATTTAGGATATTTAAAGTGTATAAACAGAAACGGTTGTTTCACAATTGAATTATTCGTGGATTTCAAGTTACCAAGTATCTGTTATACAAACTTCACATCAATAAGTGATGATATCAAATTTAATGTCTATTCTAGATTTGTTCTAAATAACTGAGTTTGAGTTTTAGCCATTACACCCTCATACATAGAGTCGATATAGTCAAATCAATGTTATTTCGCAGTGAGCAGGATTTAAATGTGAAAAGGGCTTAATATTAAGTAAAGTTTAGTCAGGAAAATATTTAAAGTCTTGTTAGGCGGATTGCAGAGGCAAATTTAGAGAATTTGATATCTTCACCAAGACTTCACAGACAAAGCAGAGGTTTTAACTCAGATTTTAATATTTACTGTATTAAAGAAATATGTTAATCCGGAAGATCCCTTGTGGATGAGCGACAAGATAGCAATAATAAAATTAGAAGTGTTAATCAAACAAATGCCCGTTGTTTTCCTATATAACCACCAAATGATAAACGTTTTTAGAAAATGTAGTTTAATCACTTTTAATCCCAATTACAAAATTGTTGGACTGCTTTTGTCAAAGCAGACGCACTAAGAAAACAGTGCACACTGGCTTGAATTTGTCTAAAACAGGCGTTTCGGTTTCTTTTGATCAGTGACTGTTGTAAATATAGTTACTCGAATCGTGCCCAAGGTTTTCAAGGTTGGACTCATCATAACCATTATCACGTTCATCAAAATTAGGTACAATACCATATCCATGAGCCCCCATAAAAGCTATTTTGTCGGATTTATGCTCTTTACCAAAATCATGTCCAGTCGTCTCGAGAGCACCTATAGAGCCATATTGAAGTTTTCCCGCTCTATGTCCATCCTCGCGATTGTTGGTAGCTTTTGGGATAGGTAAAACGAAGGCATGACCTGACCTCTTACTGACTGGGAGCATCATGCGCGTGATGAAAGTTTTATTTGGGCAATTGTCAATTCGACGAACCTTATTGGGTCTTACACTGTAAAATGAGCAGGTTCCCACTACTTCTTCGATTATTGTAAGGCAGCCCGGAAGTATTTCGGCTTTGACTGTAATTTTAAATTCCGTTGACCAAGTGGAATCTTCAGATGTCTCCCAGTTGTGTTCTGTTGTATGACTGAAACCCAGTTTCAATCCAAACGTTGCTTTAAGAAAATCAAAAGCAGTAAACCCCGCTTCCGATTTGAATTCTCCATAGAAATTCAATTCAGTTCTTTCACTTTCAGTAAGGACTTTTCTGTATGCAGTTCCAACAGTTTTTGTAAAGCTGCATTCAATAGAGGAGACGGCCAACCTCGCGTCACAAGAGAGTATGCCTACCCAGTCGTCAGCAGCTGTGCAGATTTCCTCAATGTTGCCGACCACTGAGCACACGGGTCTTATTTTTCTAATGGTATCTAGAAGAAAATAATATCAGATCAGTTACCATTAGTGAGTTACGGCGTTTGACCGGTGGTGGTTACTCAAATATTTACTGGTGCCTTTAAAACAGTTTGAAAACAAAAAACTTACCGCCATCCTGCCAAACATAGATTCCAGTAAGGATGCCTTTAGGTCCATGACAACCGTATATCATATTCTGAGGATATTGGAAACAGATGATGTCAACATAGCTATACACGTCTATATTAGGATGAATTTCTAAATACAATCCCCGAACACCCGGACAAGAGGAACTTTTTGTTGGACTATTATAAAAACTTCCTGATTTGATGCTTAAAATCTTGGAAGGGGTTTTAATCTGCGATGGCTCAAAGCAGTGCAATTTGATGTTCATAACATATTCAAAATAACTTAACGGAACTCTGGTCGACTCAACTTTCTTGACAACTGTCCCTGATGGGCATGAAAACGTCTTACGTGGTAGGTCGTATCTAGGAAACACGCTTGTTGCATGCATGCAAGAAACAGCAAACATCAACACAATGGTGTAAATTACCAATGATTTCCCCATTTTTGATTTATCTTCGAGTTTAGCTAGTTCTGTTTAATATATTTAAAAAAACCAATACAAAATTATTGAATTTTGAACAGTTGGGTTAGAATTCGCAAACAATTCTACACATGAATCAATGTTGTAAATATTAAGGATGTTGACTTAATAAGTTTCAGGTCAGATTGAAAATGGGTTGCTGGATATTTCCGGATCAGTCATGGCATTGTCAGTCTTAGTACAAAATCAATAAAAAATAGAATTTGAGGTTGTTGAATTGTTGACAATTTAAAACCAGGTTGGTTGAACTCGACATTTGACCAAATTCATTACTAAGAATATCATAATAAAATTTAAACAAACATGACTGAAGTATACTCCCTATTAACAATGAAGTAACATATCATTTAAAGGATGAATTGGAGCGAAGTTCAAAGTGCATTTCTAATTGTGTCGGCAAGAGGAAATCACCAGGACTTCAGAAAGATGTACTTATTTTGACTGAGAGTTATTCAGTAGCTAAGTGTTTATCTCCAACTGAGCGACCAGTAGTCATTATTGCAGGACCGCCGTCCTAGCGTTACGTATTCACTAGGAGCAGACTTACCAGTTCCTATAACTTGAACCGGTTATTAAACGGCCCATATCTGCTCTAAAAATAGTCCCATTGAGCCCATCAACTATGTATCCTTGCCTCTGTTTATTCCATTGCATCCCCAATACCCCATGCCGTTTGACATAACCTCCGCTCAGTCAACGGCACCCCCATGTCTACACAATCTACCTCAACTTTGACATCCTTCACCCATCTGCCTTCTGACCTTGCTTAAACCAATAATCAATACATATTCTCCCTCAACTTTGACACCTAAATCCCATTTGCCCTTGACCTTGCCATCAGTCGCCCAACTGCAACTCAATAACATTTACAACCAACTCAATATTTATCTTAAAACCATTTGCGTTTTTCCCTCATTGTCGCTCCATCAACTGCAATATAATACCCTCCCTTACATTAGAATGTAAGAGAGGGTAACGTATAAAGAACTTTATCAACTTTGATATCCTCATGCCATTTGCCTTATGACCTTGCTGTGGCTAGATCAACTGTCTGTTTGTCGACACGGCTTCAGATGCAAATTCAATAATGTTATTACAATGAACTCTAGTTATAAGTTACCAAGTGAATGTACATATTTTAAATAAGTTAACGAACTCCAAATAGCTTAGAGGAGTTTTGACGATTAAAAGCCACTTATATAAATTTCACCTGGTTTAAACCACTTTCGGACTTTTGATAATTAAGGACTGTAGTGGATTGGTGGTTTATCTGCTTTACCTTTTTTCCGATCATCCATCCATTTGTCGTCCCCATTTTGTAATTCTTCCTCCACCAATTTTGGCCCCTCCGTCCTCCACCTTAATAGTTTACTGCAGTAGACGAGAAATGATAGGAACTTGACTAATGTCGATTGATGTAGTCGAAGTTTGAGAAGTTCATCATTTAATGAGAATTCATCCCCGTCAATTTGGGGCTAATCTTTCAGAAACACATAATCAGCCCAACTCGTTAGATTCACCGGGCTCAGCAGAACTCACTTTGAACTCGAGTTCTTCAATTAAAACTGACGTACACTTTTATTTCAGGGCTCAATCCACTAGGTTAACTAATAATACCATTTCCATTAGTAGTTGTAATAACCTTTAATACAGAAATGAAGTCAAAGTATTTTTTCAAATAAAAACAGGACAATTAACAGAACTCAATTGCCGCTGAACTTGATGTTACAATGCGTTCTGCCATAAATGGCAAGTTCTCAATTATTCTAAATTACAGTTAGTTTAACTAGAGTTTAGGTTTATTGACCTGGTTTTCTTCCGGTTTGAATGAAATTATGGCGGAATACTCAGAAAGTAAATAGATGACGGAAATAAGATAACTTGAACCAAGAGTAAAAGTGGTGTTGGTGGTAATGGATGTAACTCCAGGGAAATCATCTCTTAAAAATCTAGGAAGGACTGGCCATTAAATTGACATAACCTTGCACTTTCTTGAGCCCAAAAGTCCATAAAAAAACAAACAACCGTTTCTCTTGTAAGGGACGAGTTTAACCTTAGTTAAGGAAATTAAAATTATTACCTTCGCATCTGAACTTATCCCAACGAAATTTGTCTGTGAATTGCAAAATTTATCTCGTCATTTGGTTTGTAAACGTTGCTCATGATATTGCAGTCGTCTGCAATTACATTGGGATTTATTGACCCATATTGTTTGCTTTCTAACTGTTTGGACGTACAATTCCAATTTCTATGATATCATATTCGTTACAAAATAAGGCTGGAGGAAAGGAAATAAACTGTTGTTCAAATGACAGATGAACAGATCGAAGGAACGTGAATCTTTCCATTTAACTGTGAATTAAGTCCGTAAAAGACGACGAGGGTAATAACACTCCAGAAAGAAATTGTTTATTGCTTCATGTTCAAATATTGAAACTGTGGATTGTCCTCTTTTGATTTGCAGAAGACATGACATGAGACACAGGAAATCATAGAAAACACTAAACGCGATGATAGAGGAATAATGTCATTCAGTTCAATCCATAAGAATCTGACGACCGTATTTTGGGGAGTCCAGTCAACAATAAAATTTATCAATAAAATTGTTATGGTTTAAAAGATTGATTTGGATGTTAAAATAAAGAATAACATTATTTAATTTGTCCGAATGACCGAAAACTGTTGTAGGTTTTTGTACCGCTTCTGCATTGCTCTAATAATAAGTATTGGATGATGAGCCATTTAAATTAAGTACATCCGCCCACCCTCACTAATCTGTACTGATCAGTATTCCTGATTTAGTTAAGTGGGTACAAATGACATACATGTAGGACAAGTGCCTTTCGTATTTTTTTCAGTAAGTTTCAAGTAGTCCAGTTCAGAGAAGGAACAATTTGTCCCTTTTTACATCCTTCATATGACCTTTGTCCTCTGGAACAGTATTTGTATATCCTAAACGTTTTCTGTTCAGACTTATAGCCATTCGAACTCGTGCAGGCATTAATCTAGGACGAAGTATTCAGAGTTGCAAATATTTTCCCCATAAAAGTAATTGGCAACAAGCTATCAAAAATTCAAAACTAATTTTTTTACCTTATTTGAGATCACAGGGCAAAATTCTGAAACGACGCTTATTAATGATATTTTTTGTTTGATTTACCGTACACATTTTGAGTTTTTAAGACATGCTTGACCTTTTGAAGTTTTCAAAGGACAAGCGGTCACCGATTCGAAAAACGAAGATCACACTTTTTTATTAAATAAAATTAGGTATTTATTTATTCTTTTCAATTCAATTCAGTGGTTTTATTAAATGACAAAAATACATAATATGATTTACACATTGTTTCCAGTACCCAGTCA
>JAQFZA010000975.1:0-11565 GCA_034695115.1 Desoria olivacea
CATTGACGCGGGATATATTTCTGTGTAATATTATGGTCATCATTCTAAGTGTGAAATAAAGTTGATTACAGTACGGCAGGGTTTTCATTAAAACCAGGAAACGACTACGAAGAGGAAATAGAACGAGATGAACTTTGGTCTCTCTAGAAACTGACTCCAAAAGCTAATTAGTCTTTACATTTACATTACATTTGTATACTTCATTTCTATGACTTCCTTCATCAACCCTGTGGAATGAGCTACGTGCACAGTTCTCTAATTTTGGAGAAGAAACTCTAAATGAAATGGGATGAACAAGCAACTCAGCAAGGTCCTTTGGATGAACTGCTAGAGATAAACCATGAAACAGAATGATGATGATGTTCCCCGTACGAGACTCTCCACAATCCTGTTCATTCAGCAACTTTGCTTCGTTTGCAAATTTCTCGTAATTAGGACTCCAGAGTCCCCATTATCTCACATTGGTGACTAGAGTTTCTAACAAACTACTTAAGTAACTTGTGTAGCCTTCCTATCAAGATAACCCTTTGACTAAACACTACATTAAACACAGCAGAACCTTCCTACTACTTTAAATTCTGAGAGTAAGCTCATCTACCATCACCAATTTCTCAACACGGTACTTCTACGTGTACACTCGCCTATTAGTATT
Organism: Desoria olivacea; assembly: GCA_034695115.1. NCBI lineage: Eukaryota > Metazoa > Arthropoda > Collembola > Entomobryomorpha > Isotomidae > Desoria > Desoria olivacea. Next base: position 653 of record JAQFZA010000975.1, read on the forward strand.
TGCTCAAGTCTCAAGGTAATCTACTTGTAGTATTCCCCATTTCCCATGTCTTCTATTCTCAAGTTAATTAAACTAAGATGAAATTGTATCGAATCGAATCTAAATGAGGTTCGGGAACTTCTTCTCATGCATGCAAATTATACCTTGAGTCTATTTATTTTAACAATCATTAGCAATATGTAATATCTGTAGTAGCATCTGCTCCAAGTTCTGACTGCCAACTACAGGATAGATAGAGAATCTTAGGAGCCAAATTCCTGGACAACATGGCTTTCATACAAAACTCTCATTAGCATAATCAATAATGTCTATCCAGAGTTAATTTCAAATTACTTTCTGTACAAACTAGTTTATTTCTTCCCGCATGACTTGAAATCAATTCCGGAGAAATCTTCAATTTAATTCGTATTTGCTATTAGTATGCAAAACACTGACGCTCCTCCAGAAGAGTTTTAGGATGGCGAGGTTGACAGCTGGGACTTTGTAGATTGTAGCTGTCCGTTTAAATTAGTTGTTAGTCTAGAACCGTGTGTTTTCCTAAATTAAAGCAGCATTTTCATCCTCGCCTATAAAGGAAGCCTATAAAGGAATTACGCCTATCTCTACTTTTGTTGAGTTCTTCAATGTAAACAGAGAACGGGCAAGTGAAAAGGAAATTTACAGGGCGGAATATTTTAACCAGGCTAATGCTCATGAAGTATTTTTTACATTATGCTAATATGAACTACGAGAGCACATCACCTCCATAATTAATTCATATTCATGGCCGTGTTCTTCAGAGAACCTGGAGCCAACATCAAAGAGCTCAAGATAAAATGAAGTACCTACCTATCTAACTTTCTCCCTTGTAGGAGAAAAGACTTGAGACGTTTTTCAATAAAGTAGATGTAAATGCTCATCATCTCTCTTAAGACTCAGGTATATAGATATTTTACAGAATAATAATTATGCTTTTAGCCAAAAGGTACAAAGGAGGACTGGGAAATGCTAAGAAGATGGCTCATCTTCAGAGAGATCTTCCTTGATGATTTTTTAATGTATGAATATTTCTTCAAGGGGATCAAAAGAATATCTAGATAAGAGAAAAACTAGACAAATGAGAAGAATCTACTAGAATCCTGTGATTAGACGAGTTGATGACTCGTGCTCATTTCTTATTCTTAGCATCTTGATGATGATGACGAAATACCGAAGTACCTAGGCTTCCATATATTAAAACATAATGCAGGCATATCTAAATCCTCAAGTCTTAATAAGTAAGAAGAATATAAGGCTATATACTATGCTGGAGCCTTTTCAAGTCTAAAGAAACTTTTATCTTTGTGAGGATGGAAATGAGCCGAGAGTTTTGAAAGTGAGTGAAAGTCAGAATGTGTAAGACAGACTGGGAGATTGGAAGTGAATTTTTTAGCTTTGTCCTAGACATTTCTTTTCCATCTTGTGTTCTCCATATAATGACATGGGTATTAGATGGTATACTGTACTGGAAGCAGTACTTTGAAGTCCTCAGGATTAATTGCAAGCTGGAGTCGATAGTAAACTCATCGTTGGGTTGAATCTGTGAATACAGATCCTCTGTACTGGAAGTACAAGGGAAGAAGGACCCGATTAACAGAGAGAAGGCTGGAACTGAAAAGCAAACTCCGAGTGCTCATCAGAAATTAAAAGCGATCTTTAGTTCCATCCTTCCAATAGTAATTCATTTCTGCTTCTCCCTTTGGAATTTCTTGATTGAGTTTCTCATTCACACACAATTGAGCTTTGACAACGCAGATTCCATTCCAATGACACTAGAAAGCCAACAGCCAAGAGCTACGAACAAGATAAACTTGTTTACAAATGAATTGTATTTTTCTTATAGTTTATTGCATACATCGTAGTACACACATGACATTTTCAAATTTCACAAGCCCCAGTCATCAATATCAAGGCATGTGATGTAGATGAGTAAAGGATTAAATTGAAGTTCCTTTTGCCTTTTTTACATATTGCAATCAACACAAATTCCAGTGTACTTCAATCTAAAAATCTCAAATTCGCTTAAACCATCACAAAACCTAAAATACCTAGTAAAATGTATGACATGACTAAAATTCATGTTTATATACAATATTTGTATACTTTGATGAATCGCAAAGTATCAAATTAAATCTCTTCAGATTGAAACACTTGAATTTGTTAAGATTCTCCCATAAGAAATCTGCTCAGGAATCGGGCTTCGGGTTTTGCTATCACGTTCACTCACCCCAACCTAAGAATGCTAGACTTGAGATGGAATTTTGACGCTAGAACCACCAAACACATAGTAGAATAAGCATTGCCATCTCCTTGACATTGCTGGAATCACAATAAGTCCTTACCTTTCTCCAATTTCTTGCTTTCTCTTCAGCATTTTAAACCTTTTTTTCTTTGATTTCGTTAGCAAATTGATGTTACTATCGATTTGAATTAGGTAAACTCTTTAAAATATTTTGGACAGTTTGTTTTAAATTTAAATTGCTGTATGAAACGTTTTACCACTCTGGGATGTGGATTCCAGCTTGGAGATTTTTTAAATGTATAACTCCGCATTTGGTAGTTCTTTGCTTACTGTTTTATTGTTATTTCTAAAATTCACATTCATTATACATAGATTATGAATGGTGAAATTGAGCATTTTAATGCCAAATGATTCGTAAAAGTAATTCAATTAATATACAAATACAAGAATGCTCCACATCTTCCACATCAAAAACTACGATCCAGAAATGCAAAATTTTATACAAAGTTAAGATCGAAGGATTTCAAAGAGGCTGGTTGGTACACGGGATGGTACTTATTTCCATCCCCGATTCGCATGTACTTATTGGCTAACCCAGTAGCGTGTATTTATACAAAGTGTAGAGTTTTCTGAAATTCTCAGAGGAGTCGAGAATCAACTTATTGGCAGAGACTTTTAAAAAGTTTGATCACTTTGAAGAGTTTTTTTCCTCTTAATGGATTTTCTATTCTTCCTTCCCTTCCTCACCTTCTCTCTTATTCTTCTGTTTTCCTTCCCGTTCTTATTCCTAAGTTCCATGAGCTTTTTCCTAAGTACTTTCTGCCAGGGAAACCCAGACCAATAACCAAGTTCATCCCCAAGGAAGGATTATTACTCCTTCAGCATCTCCTCTATACTAGATGTACTTAGATATATCATCATAAATTTTTATAACTTAAAGTAGCTTATAATAATATAACCAAGGGCCCATCTACATACATTAGAGCACTCTCACAATCAGTATTGCTTCACTAGCTTCCCTTCTCCATCTTAATATACGTTTTATGTGCTTATGTTAAATGTGTGTGCGTGCATACATTATATATCCCTTGTTCGTAAGAGTAGCCGTAAAGTGAAGCGTCCTAGTAGTAGTCTGCATAGCTTTGATACTTTATTAGGCAACGGTTGGTAGCTTCTGGCTCGGAAAGCTGTTAATGGATATCGACAAACTATTTTGCACCAGGGCTCCGAACGACAGTATTTAATCTCTAAAAGATTAGATTCCGGCGAAGAGATGTCTAATGCAAATTGACATTATGCTCTTCTCCCAGCTCTTTATTCAGTATTTATGAAAATCCGCAAATGACTTAGAATAAGACAAGCCCGAGTTTCCCTCCAGCCTCTCCCTTCCAGACTTCCAGCTCTCCTGTGTACGTAGAATGTCTTGTGAGTTCGTGAGGAACACGGGTCATAATGATGATGGAAGTATTTATCCAGAGGAGTTAATGTAATAAAGATCACCCAGAATTGTAGACGGAAGATCCACTAATCCTTCGAACTTCGAACATTGTAGGCCACATTAACAAACAACGTCTTTTTCACTTGGTCCATTTTATTGATGAGATGAGAGTTGACTTGACTTGGCTGGGCGTGTTAGTGAGTGGCATTAAATTAGAAAACGGGTACAGGGAAGCAGCTTATGAGATGAAAGTGGGAAAAATTAAGCCACAAATGCGAAAACCATGCCTTGTTAGTTGCTCCAGTTCATCACGCGTCACGCCTAATAAATCCATGCATTATTTATGCACTTCTAAGAAGACTATGAGTAACGACAGGATCGAAAAAAACAGATAGGCCATAGTTATTGCAGATGACTTATGGAGACGATTCCAAACGACCTACCACCTAATACCAACTTTGATCAAATACATAATAGTATATACTCGTACACAACATGCCATATATTTCACATATTCTTACCAAAGCACTAGGGATCGGGATCATTATCATCATCAAGCATCAAGGGTATTAACCCACAACTTCCATTCATCCATCCTTTTTTAGTCACAACTCGTTCGAATCTTTTGTACATCTCTTTGGATTATTAATTTTCTTTAGGGATTAAATCACCTCGTCTTTTCCATCTCGTACTATTCTCCTGTCTACTGTCTACCCTCCATGGCGTGTGATTATACACGGAAAGCCTTTATTGAAACGAAATTATGGATGCAGTGGATTTAGACGAAGAAAAAGCAGTCAGTCAAGTCAACTTGAGGAGATCAGCAAACAACTCCTCGTCAAATATTCAGTCGTTCGCATTTTTCTTTTTTATGCATCCCTTGGTGAAGACCGTACTGACTGATTATAGCTCTCATTCCGAGGAGGCACTTGTTCTTTCTCATCAGTATTTCAATTTAGATTTTTAATCGAATGATTCATCAAGCAACTTCACTTTATAGACAAGTACTCGTATTTGCTTTTAACTCCTCCTTACACATTGATTGAACCCCTTCATCAGGAGTCAAATGAGGGAGTGTTGTCGAGTGTTTTTTTCCTCATGATTCATCAGCCATTAACTACTCCGACTAAAATTTCGTTCAGGAATCAGGATGCTTTAATTTATCCTGCTGATTGTTTTATTAGCCTCTGGATCCTAGATGAACTATAGAAGAGCACCAGCCAGCCATGATGAAATAAATAAAGCCAGTTTTTTAATTGATTAAGGAATAGATAATATTCTTTTCTGACAGTCATTTAATTCGAAGTCTGGGCTAATGGCTATAAATACTGTATTTGAAAGGCTGAGCATTTAGTAATTCTGCAAATCTTGGAAATAAGCTCAGGATACAATAACTTTTGGCCCTGAAATTCATTGACATTTAACGATTACAAGCCAGGATCTAAATCGATATCTCCTGTCACCCTTTAAAGGACATCTACCAGTTTACGGCTAAATCTCCCTCCCTAAAAGGGCTTAATAAAGAAATGTATTACAGGCACGCAGCCCCGCGGGTTGAATCTGAACAATCAAGGGTTCCCTTGGTCCTTTCAGAGTAAAGTCTCATTGTTGTGAGGATCCTCGTCTGCATAAAGTACCAAGTACATTTGAACTAGAATGAAAACACTGTGCGTTTGTAATTATAATTACTTTGTCCTTATCCTGTAAAATGGTGACATTTTAATGAAAAAGTGCCATCCACTATTATATGCTCTACGAAAACATAATCCTGATATCCAATAAACTATCTAAAATAAATCTAAATATCTCTTGTTTATCATAATGACCGTATTTAGGGATAAAAATGAAAATCTTGTATTAATGCCGAGAAACTGTAAGAGTGGGGTATATTTCCTGTATCCTGCTTGTCTCATAATAATATTGTCTCACTTCTTTCATCATGCCCTATTGATAGCGTATAATAAAAATATGCTTATAATGTACAAACTCAAACAGGGAATCTAAAGAGTAGCATATCTAGAGTCAAACTAAAACTAAACAAATTTCATCTTATCATATTTTTTTTCGGGTGAAACAGGAGAAAATATTTAGACAACAATATCAGAAACACAGATAACAAGATAGAATAATATGGAGCCTCCGCAGCCTCCTTACACAATTTAATGGCAAAGAAAAAAGTCTTGAGGAGAAATCACTCTTATCACATGGCAGGAGACACTTTCCTGCTAAACTTCCGGACTAACTACTTACAAGCTTGACTTCCATATCATATCAAATGGCACATGCATGTTCCTGTGTCACTACTCGCATAAAAATACACGATAATAATGTATGCACCTGATACGTTGGATGTAACCTCTCCTTGTCTCGTATCAAAAACGCTTTGCTCAATTGCCTCAAATTCTTTAGATCAAGAACAAGTGTTGAAGGGATAACAAGAAATGAGAGTAGATGAGACACATAATATTGTTCCCTTGTAGTTACACATCTCTCTCTCTTCTTTACCAAGACGTTCCTTGGTATAAGAATCAGGGAGTACAAACATACTTTTTATATTATATACAATTCCCTAAAATACCAAGTGTCTATCTTTACGACTAGTAGAGCGTAGAAGGCTCCAGTTGTACCGTACCGAAGTAAGTAGTGATAGGAATGACTGACATGCCAGCAGAGCAGTCAGAAAGCGACAGATATAAAGGGAGAAAGGGTAAAGAACAGAAAGAAGATGAAAAGACCAAAGAGATACAGAATGACTCTAGATTGTAGTAGATGAGTTGACTTGACTGTGACAAGAACAAGGCAAGCTGTATTACAAAAGACCTTTAATTTTGGGAGAAAGTTTACAAGACAGAAGGAAAAGAAGAGCAAAATACAAGACGACAACAAGGGCTCTCCGAATTCAGCTATAAGAGACACTATCAGATCGCTTTCCGTACCCTATGCGTATAAACATTTATATTTACAGCTTAAAGCCTTACTGTAGTAGAACAATAATATGCGTGATTGCTTGGATTTAAAAAATAAATAAATAAAACAGTTTCTACGACCTACGGCCACGGTGTTAGCTGATACATATATTTAATAATAATATCAAGAAATCTCAATATGGATCACTTCTGCGGATCCTGTATCCCGGTAAAAATTTAGCAAAGTATATTATTAGTGTGCAGTGTGTTATCTTCCACATGCACATCCATATAACTTCATCCATGTAAAAGATATGTATGATTGTACGACACGTCCTGCCTATTTCGTATCGGCATGTGGTTAGAGATTAAAGAAAGTTCCACACATCCATACATATCCAACACACATGGAGAAATGTACAGGATGGCGAGATCTGATAGAAAAGTAAAGCCTAATGTAACATGTAGCACCGAAGGAAAAGTTAACTTTAGGTACAAGAAGGGGAGCCCTTTTTGTTCTAATGAGATTAGATCTGTTCATTGCGCAGACGAGACGCCCGGCGCCCGCTTTCATTAGTTTCAACCTCGTCTTCCTCATTTCTTGATGATCATGGGTTGCTAAAGGCCTAGAACTAACACTCTGTATACTACTAAACGGGCAATGTTTTTATACGGGTTCCAACCGACTCTACCCGGCAGCAGGAGGATCTCATCGCCCAGAAGGAGGATCCACATGGACAATAATTTAAAGTTATTGCGAGTGATCACTTTCCCTGTGCTCCAGCAGATCCTGGTATCATCATATCACTACTCTATATTATCAACCACTAGATATCAACTAAGTTAAAGAGAAATTATACTTTCGAGAGCAAAGCCCTCATCTTCTTGGCTACCTTAGAGCAATTTCCCCATCACCAACCGCTACCACCACCACCAACCACCACCCGTACTTACCAACTTACCATCATCTCCTCTCTCACAATCAAGAGAGCCCTTTTGATAATGTCATGTTGTAGAGGAGATAGATGAAACGGAACTATATAAGGAGGAAAGGCACACACGACCATGGACATGAGATGATAACAAATTAAAGCAAGGATAAAAAATGTGGAGTAAGTACGGTCCACGTACACCTATCTACTTTCCCCCTCCTCGGCTTCTTGTAATAATAACGCTTCTTCTTTTTGATACTAACATGCGATATGTAACTTCACTCCGTACTTCCTCTACCTACTTAAATATAAGAAGCATTTTTTTTATATAAAAAATGAGAATCAAAATATGACTACGCTATATGCTAGATGCAGCGCTCCATCTTAATCGTAGAGGTATTTATCACAATGAGTAAGCTTGGGGAGAAAATAGGAGAGAGAAAGGAGTCATCTCATCTTATAATGTCATCCACTAAGCTATAGGCGATCTAGCGTTCATTACAAAATATATTATTATTATAAAATGAAATGCCATGTGAGCCCATATATTCAGACACACACTCACATGCTCTCAAGTCTGCATTTACAGTTTTTACAGCATACACAGGCCCCTATCTATATTATATGAGAGAAGATATTAGACATTACATCACATTAAAGAGAGGCACTGCATCATCCTGCAGTATTATATTAGATCATGCCACCCCGATCCTGATTTACCAAAAGGGAAAAAAACTGCCTCCGTACTTTCGATTATAAAAACTCATTCCAGGCTTCTGTCCTAACTTCCTAACCCTGGCTCAGAGATAATTTAATATTAAATATATTATTCTTGAGCCTTGACGCTTTCACAAAAGGAGGTAGTGCCGGCATACATACGTACGTAGTAGGTGCGCTCTATTTTCTATTATGATGAAGATGAAGAAGGGACTCAATCCTTCGAGCCTCTTTTTAATAAATATAAATTGGACTTGGAGAAGCGGCTATGTAGGTAGGTAAGACACCCACAACTTTAGCTTGTCCTCCATATCCATATTAGTCAAAAGTACCTTGGGAGCAGGGAAGTTTCCCAGTCAGTATAGGATTTCAATTTATAAGAACTCTTCATAGAATTGTTCCTTTAGAAGGAATAATTAAACTTCCAAAATGAGAAGGAAAAAAACTTTGATTCATTCCTCTTTGACTTTTGACGGAGGGTTGACAGGAGAATGAGTCAACTCTTCCAACTTCCAGAAACTACTTGGGATGTATAAATATAAGGAAATCAGTTTTTTTGTTCCCCATACTTTTTTAAGTTTGAACGTCACCTCCTCTCAATTTCATTCTTTGGCACTTTCTCTTGATTTCCTTTCTTTTTCCCTATTCTCTATTCCCTCTTATTATAATTCAGTTTGAAGTGAGTTTTCATTTAGAATTTAAGAGACGACCTCACATTATACTAAGAATGCATGCATTCTCCTCAACACGAGGAAAGTACCTCTCTCTCTCTCTCCTTCTTCATCCTACATTCAACATTCAACTTAGATTGATCTCCAGTCACAATCAACTCATACTCTTTGAAAAGTTAGAGCGAGAGAGAGAGAATGGAGAATATAGATTGAAGTTGGTTTGGAACAGGAGATAGAAATGGGAGGAGAATTCATTTAAATCATCATCGATTTTTTTTACCAAAGAATCATTTCATTATTCTATCCCTTTTCTTCAATCCTCCCTATTTTCATTTGAACGACGAAGGAGATGAAACTGAGAGAGTTGGGACTATCGGCTAGACCTTGTTTTTTATACACGTACTTAAAGCATTTCAACATTTTCAACTAAAAGTTCACTTGAAGACAAGCCATCCATTTGCTTGGTATATATGTATATGTATGTATGTATAGGAGTTTCACTTACTTTTACCAAGTCCCTTCTGCTATGACTATAAGAGGGTAAAGTAAAAGTGCCAAAGTATTATAAGTGTATAAGAGCTGGAAGGATTAGAAGGGAGAAGTCCCATCGTATAATGCACTCATTATTCTTCCTTTGCCTTAGTTAGCTTAACTAGATTCCCTACAACTTTCTTCCCAACTTCAAACTTTTCCCTCATTGTTAGTGACTAAAACTAAAAGCTTTAGTTTTTTTCTTCAGACTTCTTCAGAGTCCTTAGTCTTTGTTTGCTAAGTAAAAGAATAAATAAATCCTGTTGGTAATTAATGATTGCCAAGAGTTCCATTCCCCTTGTAAAAAAAACGAAGAAGTAGTTTAGACTTTCTAGCATTTCTTATTTTTTTAATTTAAAGAAAGCCCTGCTTATACTGTACCAGATAAAATATCTATTACTGTAATGAATGCCAAGAGACTATTTTCCTATTGTTCCTTCCTCCTTCCTTATTTCTGGGTTCATAAACCCTCAGTCTAAATTAGGAAATTAATGGACTCTTACAGATAAGGTTTCAGGCTTAATGGTGATCATAGGAGAGACGGGATATCAGGGGGAGGTATAGTACTAGTAATAAAGGGGGTGAAATAAATAGCCGTAATCGCCACCTCCTCCTACTAAATGAGCTTTCATCAGCATTAGGGCAGGAGATTCATTACAACTTTAGACACAGCTCCAGCTCTCTTTTGTCTGCCCTCTAAGAAATTAGCCATAAAGGGACCTTTGTTCCATTGTCAAGATAAGAATGCCTTCATCAGGAAGAGATGCTTGGATCCAACTTTCCTACTTCCTATCCTACACATAAGTTCAACTGCGTCTACCTATTTAATAGCTTCGTAAATGTAGTATAGAAACATAGCATCGTTTAAAATGTAGATGCCTGCCGGGAGTACATACTAACTAGGAAAAAGGAAGCAGAGCGTGGACCGAATTGCTGAACATCCAAGCGGAAAGACGGCAGTACCATAAAATTTGCAAAATTTTCTCTTTTAATATGCATTCGTTCCACTCTGTTATCCTTTAATTCAAAAGTCACAAAAATTACCAAAGGGGCCCCTCCCTATCTTCCACTACAGCCTGCTCAGACGCATATAGGAGAAAGAATAACAAAGCGTAACCTAACAACCCTTTTGAATTACCCAGAAGACACAAGGCATAATAAATATTAATGCAGTTGGAGGAATAAGTAGTTGGATTTAATGTAATGTAGCAGGTAGGTAGACCGACCAAGCTATATGATGTTACATGAGGATGATGAAGATGATGACAATGATGATATCATGGGTCCGCTGAATTTATAAATGCAGAAGGAGGAAAGTTAAGCCTCATAATGATGGGATCTTATAATAGTTAAGTTTATGCGAGAAGGAAGATGGGTTCCGTAGGTAGTACATGTTATAGCTTGATGTCCCTGATGTGCAATGGAACTCTAATGGGTAGAATAAGATTAGAATTTCTC
>JAQFZA010000976.1:0-11562 GCA_034695115.1 Desoria olivacea
CCCGACGGCTTCGAGCTTTTTCTTTGTTCAATAAATTGAAGCCGTTATAATACTGGCTTCAGAGGGTGTTAAAGTTGTAACTGTGATGAAATTTTGAAGCTGTCTAAATACATAATTTCTTTTATGCTAACCCGAACAGAATTCCGATCTGATTAATAATTTAAAAATCTCACGATCAAAGAGATAGGACCTATAGTTGTTAACTAGGTATATAATATTGGATTCTGTCCATGACCCACAATCATTAAAGCAGAGTAAGACCGTTGATTTCGAATAATTGGATTATTTTAAGTATCCACAAGGTCAAAGGCTAAATCGCTCTGCATTGAATATTTGTATCAAACCATTTTTGTGAAGTTTGAAAATCCGTCGTTTGTTAACGATTTATGAAATCTTCAACTTTATCTCTGCATAGGAAGAGTGGTTGTATGTAATCATACTTTTTTAATTAAGCTGAATTACTGATAAAGGAGATCTGTGGTATTTTACTTCGTGTAACTTAATTCGTTGAACTACATTTTGTACATTTAATGAAGAACGCAGCACAAAAGCACTGAATCTCCGGTTTTTTCCTATCTAGTCTGATCGAGTTGTTGGAATGATTTAAGTATATAATTGTAATTACTCAATTTGAAGCAGCATTGTAAAATTAAGTGATTTAGGCTAGCTACTTACTATCGTATAATATGGATTATCAACTTACTGTTAATCCTCCGACGCTTAAATGGGAAATAAACGAATAAATATGAAACAAATTCATAAAGTGACTATTTTAATTGTTAAGCATCTCCCAATTGATTCAGTGAACAAATGTTCTGATGGAACTTGGATGAACTTTAGAGTTTTTGATGAGAAATAATCGAGATGAAAAATAAAAAGGCATCTTTCTAATAAATCCATTATACCTACTAATTAAACAATTCTTCTGTTATATGTCTTAATACTACACTGTTAAGAAATCACTTAACTTGCAAATTTCGGATAATCTGAAGCTCATATACTTTTGCATCTATTCGAACGATGACAAATCTCCATGCAACCACAAATGTTCTTGTAATAGTAACTTTTCTCCTGTGCCTGTAAACATTAAGAAACGATATCATAAACAAGAAATGAACGCTATTGAAGGTCAATTAGAATCATAACATACAGCATTGATGGTTCCTAGTTTTGTCATAACTTTTTCATGCAGTACAGCCGTATTTACATTTACTTTGTAGGAAATGATGAAAGTAGTCTGCAAATACGGCGTACACGATACGACACTCAATTCGCCGTACAACTGCTGGAACTCAGTTCTGGCTAACCGCTACTCTTCTCATCGTAGCTGCTAAATGTGTAATTCTTTTAATTTATAATTTGTCTGCATGACCGATTACTGCTGACGTTACAAACCATTGAATTGTCATTCATTCATCCCTGCAATATTTCTTAGTGTAGCGTAGATCTCACTCAGCTCCAGTTTATAATAGGCCTCGAAACGTCAGTTAAGAACAATTTTATTTTTTAAACACCATAAGAAAATTATTGCATTAATTAAACCTATTTAAGCTCCTTTGATCTCAAAAGGTCTACAGTTTGCAGTTAGGACTACCAGAACCAGAAGGGTGTACATGGTCCTACCATGCGTCCAACGCTTAGTCGTTTTTAGTCGCCAGCATTTACATTCGATCAAGACATAAACAAAGCTCTGGTTTAGAAAAGTTACAGTTTTCTTTATTATTTAAAAAGTTGTTGACAGATTTATAATTTATTTTCAATTCAGTATATATATTGTCGAAATAATTTAAAAATCAATTAGCCTGATTTCGCGATTCAAAGTTCAACTATGCTACAATGATTCATCGTGAACATTCATAATTTGGATCAGAACTATCCAGAACTGTGTCTAATTCTATACCTATTCTTGCACAAAAGTGTGTGTAGCAAGTTCATTTAACACGTTCTCAAACATCAAATACCCCGTATTCCATTAGTCTTTCTACTCACAATAATCCGTAGCCATAAACAAAACCTACGTAGGATATTTTAATCGCCATTTCGAGATTTTCGAAAATCATGTAGTTTTGGAAGTCTGTTGCCAATGAATTCTTTTTGCAAATGGACTTCCAGGAAGGGGAGACATCAGTCTGGCGGAATTAAAACGATGAGCCAAAACGCAAAGTTCAAATCCATAGGCCATTTTGTCTTTCGCTTAGGGATGAAGATGAAAGCTAATCTGAATTTGAAGGTAAGAATATCATGGTTTACCATTTCTTGTCGATTTTTTCGAATATTAGGTAAAGAACAGTCATGCTCTTTTAATTGTATTGCCTAAAATGCACCGTAGACGAATAATTTATTTTATAATTCTGTTTTACAAATGATTTTAAATTACTGTGTTTATAAGACACAACAATTTTCATACAATTCACAAATAAAAATAAAATGAAGAAAGACATACTGACTAGACGTACATAGTTACAACTATGTCTGTAGTTGTGGAAATGTCTTGCTCAGCGTCTTTATGGCCAGTTGTTTCGACGTCTGACCCTGGTAATTCATCTTCATGTTCCCATACTGCCTTCCCACTGTTTTCCTGATTTCCTGAGCTGCAATATGAGGGCTTTAAAAATTAGAACCCCAAAGACGCTTGAAGAGCACAACGGACATGTCCTATCAACGTTAGTTTGAGTAAATAATGTGAATATTGTAGATGATTACAAATGCTAACCATACACTAATTAATGATGTCGAACAGATAGAACAATTCTCCTGCTGGTCAGGATTTTCTGCAAATAAAGAACTCGCTGGCTGACAGTTTCCTTAAGTTGGTCAACTAAGATGCCGGTGTTTATCAATATAAAAAGATTGTCATCTTTCAATAGATTCTCTAGAAACAGTTAATCAAATACAAATTGATTATCTCAGTACCTTTAAAACATCAGAGGATACAATGCATTTTAATATACCTACACTAAATAATATGCTTGCCTTGAATGGAGGGCTGGTATTGCTGCGGAGTAAGTCCTTCAAGAATTTTGAAGATAACTGTGTACCTCATGTTAATTAATGGCTATTCGGATTAATTACACTGCTGCATGTAGTTTAATTTTACTGAAATAAATTTAGCAAATTCTGATAAAAGCGAGCAGCAACACGTACAATGAAATGGCGTTTGAGTTTTTTCTGAATTTTGTGGGGAAGCCTTATCTGATATACCATATGTACTTAAATTAATAAAAACATCCGCCGCTTTTTAAAGAATCCGATACATTTCAAAACTTTGCTTGGGTACTTGTATCTAATACATTATAGCTTAATTAAAGGCTGGAATGATAAAATGTTATATATATGTTATATTTATATTTTAGTACAAACTATTCGTTCATATCTGCACAAATATTTGTAGTATTAAGAACAATCAGAGACTGTACTGAAATCCATTATACCACGTTAACGTTTAAATTTATTTTGTACTGTGCAAATACCCCTCGCCCTTCATCTTGAGTAACGGGTATTAAAGTAGGAATTGCAATACTAAAAAATTGTGGAGGTAATCAGTATTGTTATTCTAAAGCGATTGTAATGATTGTATATTGTTTTAACTGGATCGTCTTAGATTCTAAACCATCTTTCATCAGTCATCATTACTTTGTCATAAAAATTGTTAAACATAATGTTAAAATCTTTCTAAATACTGAAACTAGAATAATCTGGTTAGTGTGTCAGGTTGAAACAGAATCAACCGAACACTGATCTAAAGGATTGTATTTCGTCTAAATTTGATCAAATTCTTTTTTTAGCAAACAAGCACAAAAGTATTCTACACTATTGGACATAATTTACAAATTCATATCTAAGTTAGTTGCTTCCTCCTTTAGTTATTACGCGATAATAAAGTATGACTAGTATATGAATTGCAAAACATATTTTTCGTCTATCCTTAAAAGTTAAGAATTATATGGTTATAGATTCATACATAGTTCATTTTAGTTTGCAATAGTTTGAATGTATGTACGGTACATTTTTTGTAGTCACCAGACGCCTCACAGTCCTTGGCTTAAATTAGTATAGTCAATGAGTTTAAAGCGTTTATCCTTCCTCTACCAAAACAATAGTTTGGATAAAATCATCTCCCAAACCACCATATCTGATGTATACATTCTTTAGTGGTTTTGGTTTATGGAGAGATTTTGAGTTCAGTACCATTGAACATGACGCTGTGAATGTGGTCGTAATTAAGGGGATTGTTTTAGTTAAACTACCAAATCTTTAGCAAATTGTACATGCCAATCAGTTTTCTCCGGTTGCCTCCATTTTCTACCGGTACTAATTGTAAGTATGTACTTATTGATGAACAAATGAGCTGACTGATCTCAATTTACATGCATTCTAAAACACCGATTTGAAACTAGTAGGTATGGGTATTTATGTTCATTTAATTACAATTTACAAAAAAGATTGAAATATAAAATAACCGAGTGACCATACGTTATCCACGCATGATTATTCGGTACACGTCAGCATTCCCTTACATTTCCGTATACTAATATTGAATGTTATTTTTTAAAAAACTGAGCTTTGTAAACCTACAGTTTTAAACCAGGACGGAAAACAAAGTACAGTTTTCCACTGTCCTTCTGGAAAACTTTTTCTGGGCTGAATCATTAATTGAGATTCTGCATATTGCAAATTTTAAATCTTGACGGTGTTTTCGGACTGCACTAAGCATATTTTAATGAAAATACCTTCTTACAAACAATTATTTATTAACTACCGTGTCCATACGGACGGCGATCTATCTTAAGTTACACAAAGTCGGCTATATGTGCCGTTTGTTGATTGGTTATGAAGACCGCGTCACAAAACATTTTTTCACATTTATAGAAAACAAAATCAGGTTTAGGGTATAGATTATCAAGCTTCAATTTGGAATTGTGATTTTGGCTGTTTCCCCACTAAATCACGCTTGGCTTCAACTGTGATTTAGTGTGATTCACTGGATTTAATAGGATATAAAGTAAATAATAGTACAGAAAATGGTGGATAAAATAGGAGAAAGGAAGAATAAACACAATTAACCGGTTTCAGTTTTAACAGCTTTTCTTTCTCAATTTCCAATTCCAAAAAAACAATTCTATATGACGCCACCCTTATCATCTTATGTATCAATTGATACGGCAATTTCATGTTCCCATCACTTGACATGTTTAACATATTATGTACCAAATTACACTAAATACTACTACAATCACAATCACAAAATCGCACTATTTAAATCTCACTTTAATGAGATTTGGAGGATGGGAAGTATAATTTACGAAACCCTGAAAAAGATTCTGTTTTAAATTGAAAATTGACCCCATTATCAAAACAAGAATTGCGAGCTCTATCATGACAGATTTACTAAAGGACCAAAAACGGTTACAGCGTCATTATAGTAAGCAAGTCAAAGTAATGATAACTTATCAGTTATCAGGCCATAAAACTCAGCAAAATTTAGATGGATGCAAAGACTATTATCTTATGAACAAATGTGTTTTATCGTAAATTGAGATGCTTTGGTAAATCAATATCATTGAAATAAGGAACGTTAAACCTTCTGAAAATATTAAACTCTGTTTGTATGTACGGTATAGTTGTGAGTAAAAAAGCAAGGTTGGTTTTGTATCATAAGTTTCAGAAAAAATCGAAGGTTATAGGGTGTAGGTTTCTACTACTGGCCCTTTATTCTTGAATCCATTACATCTTCAGCATTCCTTGCAAAATGTATTTATGAAAGATGATCGTTAACTCGAATGAATCTTGTGCAATAGGAGTTTGCACTACATATGTAGATACACCTCATAACTACATAGCTTCGTAATAGTTCCTTCAACTTTTTTGCTGTAAATAAGGCTAAAGGTCAACTGCCCAGCAAGAAAGTAAATTACTCAAGATGATTATTGAGCCATGTAGCATAATACTGAGCACTTACAGACTATATATTGTCTAATAGTTGTGTCTGTATAGTTGAGGCACAAAAACTCTAATACATCGTCTACATCCTTTAGATTGCAGAGATTACTCAACATAAAGAGAGCGATAAGTTAATAGATGCACATAGGAAGTGCTGTATTATTGTTTTTTTTCTAAACCTTGGTCCAAAATCCCTTGGTTGATTCTGATTCTGATTTAAATACATTTTTGTTGTTATCATTGACGACGTTACTCGTGGTTTTGTGTTTTGACGTCGTAAAATTCACAATACAACAATTTTGTTGTAGAACAATTTTATGAGGTGTTTACTATTGTACATGCTTGATTCGCCACAAATTCTTATTTCCATGAAATATGTCGATACAGACGCAATAAAAGATTACAAAAATGTAAAATAACATTGCACATATAAAATAGTACATAATCTGGCATCTGTAGTAGATGCACTTAGATTCCCAATTCCAGGGCAGATGGAAAATGTGTAGTTGAAGCTTATCGCTTCAATGATAAATTGAAAATTTATCGGAAATACAACCGACCCGATTCTGCTACTCGGTTTGTACAACATCCGGATGAATTTCGATTGAATATGCAAATGAGATCTGCAACCCCTACTACTTCCTAAACTACAGATACATTCATGCTCCCCTTCTGCTGCATCTATCTGTATATCTGCTGCAAGTCGGAATGATGCAACTGCACATCACATTTTCGACTAAACCAAAACCGTCCTTTAATGCATTCAATATTCAGTTAGTTATCATCTTCAAAAACAACACATTTACTCGGATACAAAAATGACAAAATTATTTTGAATACATTTCTTCAAAACCCCAAAACTCTAGGAAACAGTTTATTCCACTCAATAAATACTTCGTATAGCCTCCAATGACAAATCAAAGGCTCCTTCATATTCTGTAATGCACAGTACACAGATATCTACATCCTCGATACATCTTCATTGATTTGATAAACTGCTGAAACCCAAAGGACTAAAGCACTATTACACCAGAAGTTATATTGAAAATATGCAGATACAGATATGCCCTGAATGTCCTGAATATGTTCCTCTAAAAAAATCTTAAGTCGGTTGCATTTAAAATTTTGAAGCTGTTTAAGTGACTTCTGCCTTCCGATTCTAGTTTGACTGCCCGATTTATTGTCAAGGTTCTAAAAGTCTTTCGTATCTAATCTGGAATCTTAAAAATAGGCTAACATTGTACTTTTTACTTTTGAAGACATTTTAAATCATAAAATGTATTGACTATACATAGACGTATTGTAAGTTGATAAGAAGCTCTTTGGATGTAAATGGTATGAAATAGGGAAACGGGAGTTCTGAAGCCATAGTGGGCAAGTGGGGAATAATACAAGATCCGAAGTGACGTCATTATAAACCACTCTAGAAAATATGTACAACCTGCCTGCCTCTCCAATCCGTCAGCTGCCTTACTTTCTACTTCGTATAATTCTTTCTGCTTGCTGGAGCTACAATTCACATTTTCCCAATCCATCAAATTCTTCACTCCATTCCTCGACTAGTCTGGAAATATTCCGACTTTCTGTACCCTGTATTTTAACTTCTAAATAGCATTAATTTGTATCTGATTTGTATTTATTTACGTATAAGCATCTCCGGATAAACTTGCCCGTTATTTTGACATCCAACATCACAACATTGAATTGAATTGTCAGATTGTCAAGAAAGAGTTTTTCAAGTAAACCAGCAGAATTGGTATAGGTTCATTATTAGCTGTTCTTAAAATATATAAAATGCCATATACATGTGGGAGTATTATTCCGAAATAAGTTTCGGAGATCTTTGACATGGTCGGTGGTACCGGGTTCAAGGGTTAAGGGAGACTGACGTGGATCTAGACTTTCTAGTCGGTTTGTCAAGGTCAAGTGTGTGTCAAGTCCCTCAAGTCCAGTCCTTCATTTTTGGCCGCAGATTATATTCGGATTTTGGTCAACCCGGATGCCAGGAGTTTGTTCATCTTCTTCGTCATCATCATCGTCTGTTTTCTGGTAGGATTCGTGAATTTTAATAAAGAAAAAGGTATGTAAAGGGAATCGGTTGCAAAAATATGAAATTATTTACTTCTATTCGACTGTTCACTGTTTTCAGTGTCAGTCATAAAGGATGTTGATGTTATTCAATCCGTTCTTGTACACTTGTACTATTGATTGAAGCATTTCAGATGCTGGATATCAATGTTTTAACATTGTCAGCCCAAGTCTGCTCAAGTAAACTACAATAACAACAAACAAGTCTGGAAGAATCTCTTATCTGTCTCATTCTCAAATATTGGAGAGAGTAGGTGTAATTTGAAAACATGAAATCAAAAATAGGTTCAAAGTTCGAAACATAAATACAATTTTAAGTATCATAACGTTTTTAACAATTTTGTTTTTTGTGTCTGTACTTTTGAAATCTCTTAGTATTTGTCCATTTGGATGGAAGGAAGTGGACGAAGGGAATGTCCTTATCGAACTTCAGTCCAAAATGTATCCAGTTTTTCATCCATATTCCATAGTGTACCTTGTGTACTTGTACATCAACCTAGAAGTTGAATAGGATTTCTACTACTTGTTTTTTGTTTACATAATTTGACAATCTTTGCAAGCCAAATATGATAGGATGAACTGAGAGGTGCTTATCCTCAAGTGTGTTCAATTTCAATGTTGATATGTTTTTAATGCCGTTAGACCGTGTCCATCCATATACCATGTGTTAATAACCATTTAAACTTGCTAGCAACTCGTATATAATAAATAGTGCAGAATATCATGTAGCTCGAGGCAGTTCTAACCCCAACCAACTAAATAACATTTCAAGTAACTTACTTGAAGGAAGGCTTACTATTCACGTATTCAAGACCAAGAGTATCGAGTCAATATAAGTTTAGTTGTTCAGTCTTCTCCTTAGTTAAGAAGAAGTTACTTTATCATTTGACATTAAGAAGTTTAGCGAAGAAGTCAGATGAATTCAGTCCGTGTTCTGCGGAGGGCAGAAATACTTTATAGTGCTATTAAATAATCGTGAATTGTAAGCCTGCTTAATTATGGTCGGTGGGCTTTTGTAACATGTCTTCAGTCTCCTCAGTTAGTTACTTGCAATACGGATAAGTTGAAGTTTGTCTCTCCGTAGGCTGTAAGAGGATTGAGATTGATAAGAAATATTCTTGGATTATCTGCGGTTTACGGTTTACTTGTGGTATTCTGTTTCCATACTTCCTTCCTCGTCCTTGTGCAAACGGACAAGTGCATTCAACCTTTTGTTTACTTGATGTACACAGGAATCGGGAGCTTCGTGAGTATCGCGACACGGGTTCATCAGGAATAGACCGTCTCCAACGGCCAAGGACAAGTATATGGTGTCCAGAACCCTTTGAACTTCATGAACTAAGTGTCAAATATAATAATGTTGTTGTCACTAACTGTGTTCTGAAAAAGTGATCTCATTCATCGTTGTAGAATATTTAGGATTGATGGTTTTGATAGCACGGTTTGTCTAATACAGTTACCAGTGTTTATACGTATCACATTGACGGCAATAACGGTACCTACCTGCTGTGCTGGTGTCCTAAATCTAAATCCTATGGAGGTATAGGCAGTTATTGTTCTATAAACTATTCTAGTCTGTCCCACTTTCGAGTTTCCGAAATCAGCTTCAGAGATTTTGTTTTAAAAGATATTAAGAACATATGTAAAGTGCAACTCTGACATCATGATGTGACTGATGGATGCTGCTACATTTTTTGGGTTGAAAAGAGTTCAATTTTAAAATTCTACCTGGTGGATATTGCGGAAACAGTTGATTTGGAAGATGCGGATAAAATGTATGGTACGTATATCGGTATAATTTATAAATAAATAAGTTGATCAGAGTAGAATTTATTAAATCCAAGATCGTATATTATTTTGCATGAAGAATTATTAATTTCTTTTCATTCTACGCACTTTCCACCTGGATCATCATGTCTTCTCTTGTTTACTAATTGATTATCACTTTACGGTTTTGTTTAAACATATATGTAGATAAGTTCAGTGGAACTTAAATGGTTGGCATTAAATTCTTTTAAAATATTTGTATCTGTGCTCATTTACACATTGAACTTATATGTAGTGACACTTTTCCACTTAGCTAACCATGTAGAAAGTGTAAAAGGTAACTAACTGTCTATCTATAATTGTACGAGGGGAAAAACAGTTAACCCAGAAAAAGTTGTAAACATCTTATAGCAGAACGGTAGTATTTGGCAATTGGCAAATTGATAATGCAGTAATGTGTGCTATTTTTTATTCTGCATTCTCCACTTCCTTAGTTGATAGCTCCTTTTTATTTTCCATAGTTCATAGTGTTCATCTAGAGGTTGATAGCTGAAAACAAAATTATTTTGCAAATTGTAATATTCCATCGTTCAATATGCCTTTTTCTAGGATATGAAAACAACAAAAGAGTACAGGGAATTCAGCCCTGTAATGGTTTAGAAAGTTATTGTTCGTGTAGCTATTAGCATTTAATAATTATGAATATGCTTGTTCTATAATCTCTCATTTTTCTGTAGAGTTGAGTATTTTGTCCTTGACATTCAATTACTTAATTTGTCAGTCGCCGTTTTTCAGTTCTGTAAAACAATCAATTTGACTAAATATCAATCAGACAGTCTAGCTTGTTGTCTCCAATGTCCCTAGCTAGAAAATCTTATCTCATGTCTTCTTGTTCAAGTCTACAACCTGGGTAACTCTTGTATCTTCAATTCACTACCTTTTTAGACACCCAGGTCTAACCATCTTTCTCTGTTCACTCTGAAATCCCTTTAATTTTGAATCTAAAATTGCCTTGTAATACTTCATGATTATTTGACTTCGGAATAATAAGCCAGGAAATATTATTTGCTCTTCTAAGTTTTCATTATTATCGGCACTTACACCAACTCTTCATCATCATTCCATCCAACTAGCACAACTGCATAAAAGTCAAAACTTACACTAACATTGTTTTTTTAATATTTCTGGTGACTTTATTAGACAGTACCAGTTGTGCTAAGCTCTTGGTGTTGAAGACTAGAACTTCAGTGAACTCTGTGTGTATCGTGATTTGAGTTTAGTCTTAATCATGACAGCAGTTGATAAAGTATTGAAGAAAGTTGAGACTTTACAGACACTCGTTCTACGAACCCAAGACATTATAACCCGATGGGATGCCACAGTTACCATTTCTGAGATCAAACTAACATTGACTGAGCTTGAGGCTTATAGAATAGATATCCTGCAGCTTTACCGAAACCTGTCAGATTTAACTACTTCCGATGAGCTCAAAGCTCATGATCCAACTTTTCATACTATCTTCAACGGTGTGAGAAAACTGCAAATTGACTCAAATGAACTACTGGTTAAGAAGGAATTGGCAGCCAAGGCCAAGGTATCACCGTCATTCAAGCTTGACAGAATCAAGTTGCCTCAGTTCCAGGGAGCCGTAAGCGAGTGGCAATCGTTCTACGACCTGTTCCTATCTTCAGTGGATAAGAATCCAACCCTATCTGGTGCGGAGAAGCTCATCCACCTTAAGTCCTGTCTGGGCGGAGAGGCAGCAGC
>JAQFZA010000977.1:0-11560 GCA_034695115.1 Desoria olivacea
CTTCGATTTACCTTACGGCCATGTACATATTCTTTTATTTACATTACGGCCATTTACATATTCTTTTATTTACATTATGGCCATTTACTTATTCTTTTATTTACATTACGGCCATTTACTTATTCTTTTAATTACACAGCATCTTCAATATACAGCACGCCACCGCTAAAGCTACCATAAAAGCTACTGCTAGGGCCGCTAAGATTATATACTTATCTATCAAATGCTCCGGGATCGTTGCTATTCCCGGATGAGACTCTCTGGTCCCACCTGTACATTTCCTATTCCGTTAACACCTATTGGGCCCTCGCTCATACACAACATTACAAAATAAACTCTAAGTAACTGTATTAGAGTTCTTAATCTCTCGATGCTACCACCCACTAATCCATGCATCCATCCCAGATGCCGGTGAGCTGCCGATGTCTCTGTCGGATCTACTACCGGGAACACTGTCCCCTTTGTCGGCTTCTCAACTACCGGATTCATAAATTCTGTAGGTTCCATCCATTCCTCTTTTCTATCTGTACAATAACATAGGTTCCATGGGGTTCGTACTTCCCTTTGGACCTCTCCGGGATACCCTTCTAGTCTTATTCCTAAAACTCTATCTACATCACCATGGAACTCGAGAGGCACATTCCTACTCTGACCCTCCCCGAAGGTCAAGTTAAATATTATTTCCATAATTCGTGGATCCTCTACGATATTCCAGCCATCAATTTTCATGATCTCCTTCTCATTTACCTCGCTCTGATGTGACCAAGCCCTACTGGGACCTGCTCCTAAAGCTATCGGCAATGCCCATAAGGCCAAAAAGAAGACCATCAAGGTAACACTGTATGAACCAACCGCATGTAGTCGCCCTCGTACTGAACCTCCAGTATCGCTTGGGTAATTCATAATTAACACTATGTACAGAAACGAATGAATTAAAGCTATTTGTACAAAATATGCGACTTGAACTGTCTTTGACCACCCTGACCAAATAATCTTAAAACTGCAGAACTGATCATCTTTTTCAATCACTGTTTGTTGGCTTTCTTCTGTGTTGTTCTCCAAAATAACAACTGGTACATCACTAATCAACATTAACACCACTAATGACAACTGTGCTTTGTCCACCATCCTCTCAAAGTCTAAACACCAATCAGCGTTCTCAGAGTTTTCTTATTTCTACTACTTTCTGTTCTTTCAACCTCTAAACTTCCGGGCTCCTCCCGGGTGCTTTCTGCACTTCACTCCTTAACTATATTTAATTACTCACTATCCTCCCCGTACCCTGTATTCTGGGTTCCGGGTCCATTACTCCGTAATTAACAATTCTGTCGGTGACCCAATCGGTGACCAAAGTTATCATTCGCCATATCCCCCTCGCTACTAAATTCTGAGTCTACAGGCGAAGAATCAACCGTTGACCGGGCGAATACCCAAACTTTGGTCTCCAATTACGTAACGTCCGTGAACGAACTCGTATTGACAATCCCTTTCCCAGTGTGCCTTAAAAATGTCTTTGGATTCTGAATGAAGTTTAATCGGCTCACCATTCTGTCGGATTGAATTCTGATAAATGCTTAGGCTACTACAAAATCCTTCTCTTTTATACCCCTATCAAACGTTCTCTCAACCTACTTTGAGAAGTAACTAATCTTCGTGTGCGGTTTTGAGTGCATTACTCATCCTGTATATAACTGCTCCGATTAACAGATAAAATGAATACCGTTGCAACTTTAGATCCAGTTATGACTAATGATTTCCCCCAAACCTTTAAAGGAATGTGCTTTGTTGACAAACTTTGTATAAGAAGTTGCATGGATGAAACTACTGATGACACATTTTCCATCATCCAGAATCCCTTATAGGCTTCTAAATATTCCCATCCGCTAATCCAAGGATTTATCCGTACTACTGCGCTAACCACTTCATAACGAAATGTCCATAGAAACAATGCTCAACAATTCTGCTGTATGGACCAATCCTGTCAGGAGTTGCGGAAGGACACCATTCTGCTGTTATTTCAGCCTTGTAGTCCTTACCGCCACCCAGAAAGCCGCTAAACTTTCCGAGGAGACTAACCACACGCTTAGGGGCGTTCGATTGTACTTGAACGATCTCCCGGGGCCGCTAAACCACCGGGAGACCTAGTCTTCCGCTTCATTTTCGGTACCATCGCATCATTGCTTTATTGATCTATATTCAACCCAACTACCGGGTTCCCTTCCTTCTCGTATTGTATTCCCAATACGGTTTCTATTAAGCCCATTGACCCTTCCTTTCTTGTTACATCGGTAATCTACTGTAACACCCGGTCAATATATTTCCCCCTCCTTTCCCTTTCTAACCTAATCTGGCAGCCAAAGCCGAGGCGATCAACCGATCACCCCAGCAACAGCCCACAGGAGTAGCCCCATCATTCCCAGCCAGTTTTCCAAGCTGACCGAGAAATCCGGGACCTCTGACCACTAATTTCACCGAGAGCTCTCTCCTCATTCTTCGGCCGTCCTACTGGACATTGGCCGCATGACTCCGTTTTATACGAGACTTACAGGCAAAACCTTGCTAACCTCACGAATAGTCATTATGCCGTTTTACGGGCACAACTTACGGGATGAGACCTGACGGTCCGATTCGAAAGCTCCCGATTGCATAATGATCACATCCAAAAGCTGCCACCCAAGGCAATCGCTCAACCTCCCCCGCGTCTAACATAATTCCTAACCCTATTGACCAATCAAACGCCAAAGCTTATACCTCATGAATTGAGCCCCCTTATTACTGACAGGTGCTCCCTGGCTCATAGCCATTCCGTCAGAATTAATCTGAAAACGACCTTTCTTCAAGTTAAAAATACTCAACACTATTGCCGCTTTATTAATAAAAGTTCAAGACTTTTTCTTAAGAAACAAATGACTACACAACCACTGAACCTAACCTACCCATGCGGTATTTTCCGTCCTCACTACATGCTCCCCGAAGGCATGTGTTCTGCCAACTTGAACCTCACCCGGTATGCCACCACCACCCGTTGATCGCCCGCCAACCGTGCTGATGTCCTTCCGGGACACTTTCCTCATCTGCCGGTGGATTTGTAACACTATCCATAAATCCCTAAACCAAAGCCGTTGCTCTTAGAACCATTGAAAAGGACCTACGTGTTGTAAACGAATCCTTCTTCAACTGAAATTCCTCTAAGATTCTTGGAATAGATCATCATCCTAGACCCTCATGTCTGATGACTCATTATGCCACGTCGACCCTGTCAGATGCAATTACTTAACACTTAGCACTTTTCTAACTTAGTACGATTTGCTGACATCGCTTCGTAATTGCCTTGCTGCCTTTGCAATCCATCTCAGATTACACATTCTCTGGCGATTGCATAATATCTGAACGTTTTATCGTCCAGTTCCCATGATCTCATAGTCTAGACTGATCATGCTCAACGTTAATGGGGATTGCTTACAATTAAAATTCTTAATATGGTCCTATAACCCCTATAACCCCTATAACCGAGCCCCTTTCTTATCATGCCTTCTCCGTCTCTTCCTCTGAGACCGAGTTACCCCTTCTTTACTTGCAAGCGGCTCCGAGACCACCGAGGGTCCCGGTGCCGTTGCACCCACCTTAGCATCAAACACTCTTAAGGCGTGCTTCAAACTCTCGAGCGTCTTGTATTTCCGATAACGTGTACGGAACCTGTCCTTGTATACAGGCAACATGCCCCTTATTACCATCGCCATAAAGGCTACATGGGTGGTTTGTATTCCCGAGCCTATTTGCAGAGCCTGAGCGCGATATAAATAATGTAAACCGCTTTCGTCTTTTCGCTGCTGAACCCATGCAAATCTCTCAGCCCTATTCCTCAGGAATTCTTCCTCAAAGTATACCACCACCTCGTTCCAAGTACACTCTGCAGCACCCGCTGCCTCCCTATCCGCAAGGACGGTGAACCACCAGTCGCCTGCTCCTTCCTCTAAGTACTGTCCAAAATTCCGTACCCGTGCCTCCGGGCTCCACGTAATAGACACGCAACTATATTCCCTTATGAAAGCCAACGCGTCGTCCCTTAAGTGATCTCGAAAACTCCCAATTTTCCTGGGACTGACCAACACTAATGCCTGCACTGCGTGAGACATTATTTACTCTTGTTTAGATGCTTCCGGGACCTTATTCTATGTTTCTTATGCCTCAGGTGTTGCTAAGTACCCCCTTTCTTATGCGTTATGCGTTATGCGTTATACGATTGCCAATCGGAGTGTCAATCGAATGACAAATGCTACCCAACGTATCCAACACCAGCCAAAGCAGCTCCAAAAATCAAATCAAATCAAAATTATATCACCGTAATTTCTCCCTCGTCTCTGCGTTTACCACCTCCCTTCCGGGATGATTTCCTTTGTTCGCCTTCCAAGTCTTTGAACCTTCCGTTTCGCTCCCGAGTTCCACTTTCCCAGTCCGTGAACGGGCCGCTCTTCTTTGAGCTTCGTTAAATTGTTCGATCACATTTTTTTTCAGATCGAATACCCGTTCCGGGGTATCGCACCATACGAGAGTAAGTGGTTTTCTCGGGTGCGTTAGTAAATCAATTTTCACAACACATTATCGTTTGGTTAACTTGGCTGTTACCCTTCTTCATGGGCCTTTTATTCACTTTCAATCTCATCGAATCGATCAATAATTCGAGATTCGCTTTTATCAATCTGCTTAAATTCCCTTTTTCTAACCAAATACTCAATAACGGCTGCCTTTGCTTTTAGTTGTTCTCTCTCTCTGCCATCCCAAGACTCACTTTCCACAACCTTCTAGCTCTCCTTCTCCGGGCTCACTAAATCCTAAACTCCTCTCCTTCTTTCCTCTTCCACATCATTCTTACATCATCCGAGAATGTGGCTTCCTCTCTAGCTCTCCTGATTGGCTAACCCCGCATCAGGCGAGGTTTGCTGTTTGCAATCCCTTTGGCCTTGGCCCTAATGACTAATAACTGTCTAGACCGTCTGAGCCTAATGCCTCCGGGATCCCAGCTCTCATAGAAATCCCGGTATCATCCCGGATTCCTAATAAAATAGTAGATTAGAATAGCAGATTACAATATGTATAAACAGTGCAAAGGCCGTTAAAAATATAAGCGTTAAAAATAAAAAATAATATATTAAAGAAATAACAGAAGTGGATGGTTTTTCATAAAGAAATTTAATCAACTGTTAAAGTATCAAAATAACAATCAGTTTAATAGCTCTTAAAGTATCGTAACCAAACTTTTAAACGCTTAGATTATTCGTGCAATACGACCGAGCATTCATTCCAACATGGAAAATTAAAAAAACGTCATTTCCACATTTCCTTTGCTTTACGCTTTTGTCTGCTTGTGATTTTTATAGGTATGTGGGATAGCTGTACATATTCCAAATGTATTTTGCCGACAATTATTTACCTGTGGGTCAATTTTTTTGTAGGAAATCTTTGTTTCAGACCCAAATGACTATAATTAAGAAGATACAAGAAGATTTCCATTTGGCAGATTAATTAAGATCTAATAAAAACTTTATTTTCAGTCCTGAATATGTTTCTAAATTATAATCCTTATCATGTTAAACTCAGTTGTCCATCAGAAGTAGAATAAATTATTTAAAACCTCCTCATCCTCTGTGATTGTCCATACGACAGACCCTGCGAATTGGAAGAAAATGTCTACGTTTTGTATCGTTATGTCCTTTTGGTGTTAATATGTAAAAGGACGAACGGTCCGAAAATAAATGTTTTCTACAGATATAACTATTTAAAAGGAGATAGTTAATCCTTCCAGGAAAGGTATTTGAATTAGCAACTTACTGCAACTGGTGGATTTAGCTTGCTGGCGTAAATGTGCTTTAGCCAGAGGCAAAATTCAAGCAAATACAGTCGCTTGAATTATAAGATCGGCAGTCGGCATCATTCATAAGGGTCACAGGCATTTTCGTCGTTAATTCGCAATTTGTCTTTTCACCCAGTTCGACGTACTACCTTTGATCAAATTACTTCCTGTTCAAGATTTCCGGGATTTGTGCATAAATAGTATATAGTGGAATTTTGAAATTTTGAGGAAGCTTAACTACACTACAGATTCAAAAACCACGAACTGCGATTGTAATATCTCGCAATTTTATTATGTTAGGGATTGCAATAATTTATATTCACGGCATATTGTGAAATGCAATGTTTAATCAGTAGATAAGGCAAGCAAACATTTCGGTGTTATCTGTCTGACTAATAATTGGCATTCCTGATGATGTGGCATATTCCAGATGATGTGGCATATTTTTATAAAGTTGATGATTACGCTTCCAAAGTGCTCAAATGTTACTGTGACAGTGTCTGCCATTTTGAAAATACTTACAACCTTAAGACGCCAAGGGGAAATCATTATCTAATCATCAATTCGAAAAGGTTAGTAAAAACAAGATTGTCATTGTATTGTGTGTCTACATTTATTTCAAATTAATTATACTTTTGTAATTATACCTCAACCCAATTTATAGCACGGTGATTTACTGCACAGGGACTTTATAATGATTTGTTTAATAGACTAACGAGTGAAGATGGAGTCCAACCAAATGAAAGACGTCGTTAATATCTTAATCGAAGACGAGCATTTATTCCGAGACTGGAGTAAACTACACAATTCTTTAGGCCTGAATCGGGATGGAGACTTCGTCCTTTTGGAGAACCAGTACAAACAGGGGACAATTACTGCCCACGATTTGTTCTGTGCGATATTGACTCGATGGAAGTCGGTCAAGGGTCAGGAAGCCACAATTGCCAAACTATCAGAAACCCTGGAGAATCTGCACTTCAAGTCGACTGCAGGTAAGCCGCAATTTCTTCCCTGCTTAGCTTTAATTTAAAAACAACTTAGAAGGAAGAATAATTCATTTCCTATTCTAGAACAAATACAAAAACCTTTCAACTTTCCAACTGCATCCAAATCATCCAACCCAACCATTTTCTTCAACATCGATTATCCCACATGGAACTTTGTTGGGAGGTCGAAAGAGATTGAGGAACTACGGACGTGGTTCAGAAGACAACACCGACCGATTCTCAAAGTAATCGGGATGGGCGGAATTGGCAAATCGGAATTGGTCAAGAAATTTGCAAACACGCTTAAAAATGACGTCAATTGTTTTTGGTTGAATGGAGAAAGCCCAGAAAGTCTCAAGAACTCCATCGTCCAAGTAGCAAAAACACTTGGAGTTTCTACGACAGACAACAACCAACCAAAATCCACTGATGAAATGTTTTCAGACATAATTACTGCAATTAAACAGAAGAACGAACTCAAAATCCTTTTAATTCTTGACAACGTGGATGCGGAGAATGAAGAAGTCCACCCGATTTTAAACAAAGTTGTCAAATTACGAACCTTTGCTGTTGTTACTTCCAGGAACTCCGAAGTAGTGGCCGATGCAGGGGAAGCTCTGAATTTGGACATTTTGGCCACTCAAGATGCCATCACATTTGTGAGAGAATCAATGAAAGAGGAATCTGATGAAGATGTCAGCCACCTCTGCCTTTTACTAAATAACTACCCACTGGCCTTGCAGCAAGCCGTTGCTTTCATTACAACCCAGAAAGGAAGAATCCAAGGCCAATCCTTCAAAATTCCAGACTACCTGAATATCTACGAGACAAATCAAGCCAAAGTTCTTGCCTTTCCTCTCAATAAAACCGAACATGAATACAGATTGACAACCCTCGTCACCTGGAACACCTCACTTGAACAAATTCAAAAGAATGAAGCGACAGGGGCAGTTGCAATTGAATTACTCAATTTCATTTCTTACTTCGCCGCAGATGGAATTGATTTCGAATTCCTCAAATCCATTCATAGAGGAACAATCGATACTGAAGAGGAAAGGGACGACGACATTTATGAAGAGGCCGTTTTCCAGCTTAAATCCTATTCCCTTCTTAAATGCGAAAATAAGTTAATTTCCATCCATCGGTTAGTTCAAGAAGTGACACGAGTCAATTGCAAATTTTCAAATCTAGAAGAGCCGCTTTTAAGACAATTGGTGCAGTCCATAGGTACCCTTGCAATCATAAATAAATTAAAACAACGTGACATGCCCCACGTCCTCAGTGTATCCAAAGCCGTATTCAACCATGACGAGATTGTTAGAGATTTCAGTAACTTTCCCTTGCTAATTATTATCACATTGCGTGAGCTGTCTCTCTACAGAGAAATGTTGAGCTTTGCCAACCTCAGCTATAGACATTTAAACAAAATTTTAGGTGAAACACACTCGGAGACATTAAGTGTGAAAAGTCAGGCAGCAGATGCATTGGAGTACAACGGGGAGTATGAAGAGGCCTTGCAGAAGTTGACCGTCGTTGAGGAGGAACAGAGGTCGGCTTTTGGGGAAGAAGACTCGAACACTCTAGTTACAGGACACTGCCTGGGGTGGCTTCTATATCGTCTGGACAGAAATGACGAAGCACTGGAAACATTCAAACGTGTGCTGGAGTCAGAGAAGAAATTGCTTGGAGGAAATCATCGAAAGACAATAGGAACGAAGGGGAGCATGGCAAGTGTTCTGTCGTCACAAGGGAAGTACAAGGAAGCGATGGAACTGCATGAGGAAGTGTTGGAATGGAAGAAGACGAAATTGGGTGAAGAAGATCCACAGACTCTGACCACCAGACATAACATCGGCCACTGTCTCTACGAACAAAAGGAGTTCATCAAAGCAAGAGGAATATATAAAGAAGTTCTGGAGTTGAGGATGAAAGTTTTGGGAGAAGAACATTCCTTAACCCTTAATACAAAGTCCATGTTAGCCCTGACCCTTGATGATCTTGGTGAAAGTGAAGAGGGGTTGAGGATGCTGAAGGAAGTTCTGGTTACACGGGAGAAGGTTCTGGGCAGTCAACATCCCGACACAATTAAGACTAGAGAGGAGATTGATTTCCTCATTCGTCGTCGTCGGAAAAGATTTGGAGGATGTCTTCTTGTTTAACACCACAACCTCTTTATGGACAAATGAAGACTAGACATTATTCCAGAACCGCTGGACTAGAGGCTCCCTTCATACCATTTCCTGTATTATCAAATTAGACGAGAGGGATAATGGCTGGAGGTAATTAAACATTCCCTTCATTTATTATCCACTCCATCTCTTCAACATTTTAGGTTATGAAATTACGGTACTGATTATATACGATGTTTTATATTTGATATTTAGTTAACGACTTCGCATTCCTCAAATTTATTGCTTAGGCGTCGTTCATGGCACAATACTAATATTATTGAAATAGAGGATGGTACAAAAATAAATATTTAATACGTTTTTTAATACGTACTCTTAAATTGTTGTAGTTCTTTCCTGGGAAGTACCTCATAGCCCATTAGGGAATACTACACCCGACATATTATGATCAATAGCAATCTCTGATCTAATTTACTTCTACCGATTCCTTATCTCTTTTTATTCCTGTTTAACAGTTATAATGGTTTCGAGTGTAAAGTCCGGTGGTAATAAAGTGTCGTTACTAATTTTTTTAAAGCTTGCAAAATTAATCCTTTTTAACCGAAAACGAACATGGCCTTACTTGACCCTTGCATCGAGATGGTCTGCTCCCAATTAGCGGACAAGAAGGAGTGGCGGATATTTGCGGACTTGTTTCAGAAGAGTCACAGTGTCACGTCCAATAATTGCTATGTGATTAATGCCGTTAATATTTCTATCGTTATGCTCCAGTGCTATGTTCATCTGGGGGATCAGGCTTTGATTCAGAAGTGGATTACGCAGTTAAAGTTAGATTTAATTACAGCTTATGGCAGTACTCAAGCTCTCAGGTGTATCAAGTGTAAAATTATTCAGACGTTGAGGACCGCTGGCTATGACTTCTTTGAGGATGGAGTAATTTAGACATTCGAACAACAAATGAAGCTCGTTATAAGCAACTCCTGTTTATTCAAAGTAATTAAAGTACCACCGAAATATATGGTTGCTTATAACGAGCTTTGGACAGAAATATTTTTGTATTGTAGAAATTAGAAATAGAATGACTAATTAAATACTTAACGTTATAAGATTTCGGAGGATTTTAATGTCTTTTTAATGAATTATGACAAGAACTGACAATTTATACGATTGATATTGGTAAACAAAACTAGGACTAAATCTATTTTTAAAACTGTCGTTAATACGAAGAAAATACAATGCATAATAAATATGACAATCCTAATGTACTGATTCGTCTATTGGATATTAATAATTCGTTTCTAGATCATATTGTAAGAATCACAGCGTACTAAGAAAAGACGTAGTAGACTACGATATCAAAAACCCACATTAACTCTTATTTTAAACGCAAACTTCAATAAACGCAATTAAAGTGAGGTTCGTATTATACGATGAATATTTATTATCGAACATGTCAAAAGGACAAAATGCCGTCGGATAGTTTTCCTGGCCCTCAATTTGGTATTTTTTGTAAATTAAGTTCCCAAAAGTTGAAGTTAATTGTGGAACTTGGATGTCAAGTGGACAAGCTTCCATGAACGCATTGAGAATACCGAACCCAAATAAATTGCCTTTATCTCTAAACTGTTCAAACAAAATTGGAATCAATTGAAACCAAGTTCAAGCTATATCAGTATTACACACTGGAGAGAGGTGTTAAAAAGATCCAATGCCCACTTGGCTAAATCCCCGTCGCAAAAACGATTATTTGGCAAAATGAAAAATTGAGTTGGCAGAAATAAAAGATTTCGAATTTCGGATGTCATTCGTATAAATAACCATATTTTTAAATTGTAATACATATCTTGCAATTTTATAATGTTAAGAATTGTAACAATTTATATTGAAGGCATATTGTGAAATGCAATGTTTAATCAGTAGATAAGACAAACAAACATTTCGGTGTTATCTGTCTGACTAATAATTGGCATTCCTGATGATGTGGCATATTCCGGATGATGTGGCATATTCCTGTACAGTCGATGATTGACAACTCACGCTTCCAAAGTGTTCAAGTGTTACTGTGACAGTGTTTGCCATTTTGAAAATACTTACAACCTGAAGACGCCAAGAAGGATTCAGTAATTCTTAATTCGAAAAGGTTAGTAAATAAAAGATTGCCGTTGCATTGTACAGGGTGTTTCATAATGATGTATAGTGAAGGGAATATTCATAGACATCATTTTTCTGTTTGCATGGCAACACAAAATATGTGTATGCATTTATATACGACAAACATTCCCTTCACTATACATCCAAGATTCCTTGACTTTTAGTTTGTTGTTATAGCGCTTCGCGCTGGGGCTTCGCGGTCGGAACTTCCGACCGCGAACCACTAGCGCGAGGCGCTATGACAACAAGCTAAAAGTCAAGCAATCTTGCTATACATCATTGTGAAACACCCTGTATATCTACATTTATTTACAATTAATTGTAGTTTTCAAATTTAATGAACCGTGATTTACTGCACGGGACTTGATAACGATTTGTTTAATAGACTAACGAGTAAAGATTTGGCAAAACAGAGTTTTTGCCAAACGAAACCAAAACGGGAG
>JAQFZA010000978.1:0-11559 GCA_034695115.1 Desoria olivacea
GCATAGACAGTTCGAATGAGCTATTCAAAGTTGACCTGAGAGGTCGGGAAGTATGGTTCTATAGAAATATGAGCGGAAGACAGATAGATAGATAGATAGAGATCAGTATGGTCCTATTATATAGTAGGATTCCCCCATATACAACCTTTTAGTATTGTTTTTTAATCATAAATAATACTACCTTCAAAGTTTTCAAGATTAGGTTCATAATCCTTTGCCAGTAAAATATTCTTGACGTAACTATTAAATGTTAATGATTTCTCCAGGACAAGAATAGCGATGTCATTCGCATACTTGAAGTGTTTGTTATAATCTTCGTGGAGAATGATGTGTTTAACAGTTCGGTACTGCTCTGTCCCCTCTTCCAAATCTAAATCATGATCACCGGCCACAATTTCAAATCGACTTGCAACTGGCCGGTCACCATTACCATCAAACATGCAATGTGCAGCTGTCAAGATCAAAAATGTGTTCAGAATCGTCCCACCACAAACATAACCTTTGTTATAGTTAAGGTTGACTTGATAAGGAAATTCATGCGGACAGGCTTCCACTCCTCCAATAGTGTAAGGCCTTACAATATCTTAGTTGAAATAAAAGAAATGCATCAAATTAAATTTTAAATAAAGTCTTAAAATAAAATATTTGTGTATGTTAGTCACATGAACTGTTGCATTGAAATACAGGTCCACCTTCAAGCCCCGGAGCAGACATTGTTTAAAACAGGTTTGCGACTAGAATAAAAAAACAGCAAATTGTTCAGAAAATAATTTAAACTTAAAATTATTAACCTAATTACTATAGACATTTTTGGTAGGTCTCATCTGCCTATTTGAGCGTAGTTTTTTTTAGTTTTTGAGTAGTTTGCGCCAATAATCTGACATCCCTAGATTTTTTAAAACATAATGTACAGTAGTTTCGATTCTTACAAATTAACAGGCACAACCCAATACTCCACATCAAAAACCAAACACCACTGCTGAACACAATATTCCATAGGTTGAAGTTTCTGAATTCGATCGATTCTCATTAAGAACTATTTGTATGGAGTTTAAGCCCTGAAATTGGATTGATATTTTAGCAAGATTTATCTGTGAACTATGTAAATGATTTATTGCTGTTAGTACCGTCACAGATTTTATACATTTTCCCAAATTATCTGCTTTTGAAACCTGACTTCAGGCATGAAATGTTTAACCAACCTATGTCTTTAAACTAAAAGTAAGTTAGAGTAATAGATTCGGACTTCGTAACTGTTCCAAAACTGAATTAAAATATAAAGGGGTTTGTTGTATTTGGAGCACACTGGAACTTTGGGAGAATTAGTTGACACAAAGTCAACCTTTGGTAAAGAACTAGAGGCAAAGAAATTAAGAATAGTGAAGGCAGTCTCCAAGAACGGTACTCTAATGTGGGGAAAAGTTTGCAGAAAAAGATCTTTGAACTTTGCATAACTGAAATCACACAAATTGTAATCCCTGTTATAAAACTTGTTTAATCTTATTTACATAATTTCCAAGAACTCCATGCAGAAGTTGTTCAGACAGTGTATGCATTTTTTATTGTCATTCCTCAAGCTTCTGCAACTCTTTTTCAGTCAATTAGTCCACTGAGGAAATATGCACGGCTGCTAAGTCCCAATATATGTTGGAATACAGTATTACAAATAACTATAAGCCTCAAAAATAAAAATCATCATTCCCAATTCTTGCTATGAATTTATTGCATGTCCAAATGAACTGAGGCCAACAGTTGTCATGGATTTCGAATAACATTTCTAGGAATCTTGTTTCTTGTTTTTAACTGATTAAGCTCCTTATGGTGAGGTGTGAAATTTAATTACGCTGCACAAATTAAACTTCACATAAATGTAGAGCCTGGGTTTGTCCTCTAAATTCTCTCAAATAATTAAAAAAAAAATCCTTTTCATTCAATGGATGGTTTTAAATTATACATCAAAACTTCACATTTTTCATCTTGAATTTGTTACATCGAGCAATTTCCACACGCCATCAGTTAATTGGAAAGCATGATTTGTTAAAACGGATTAATCAGCTAAAGTGATCAAGTTGTTATGGGAAGTATGTCTATCGCAGACAGATCTGTATTTTTATCTTAAAACTACTCTTATTATTAATAAACAATGCAGATTTTATTTCCACTGTTCAAATTATAATTGTCGATCACAAATCCTGTTGACCATCCTGTTGGACATTTATGCCTATTCCCGCAACATTTATGCCTTTGAACAAACATATCTTTTTTCTCTATTTTTTCAAAAGCAAGGAAAACGTATTAAACTTATAACCCCATATATTAACTACAATATTATACACAATAACATAAATGGGGATGTAGGGATTTCCGGTTGAGGGGGGAGGGGACTAGGGGAGCGTACGAGTGCATGCATAGGGCTTAGTTATTTCGAAAACCAAATTTAGTATAGGGCTTAGCTGTTACGTCTTACTCAATATTTTGATATGTTGAAATATCCATGTTACGGAAACAAGTTTAATTTTAATTTAATTCTAGTAAATGTTTTACAAACAAATAAACAAATTCATTTCAATTGTTAGAAATGTATAAATAAATAACCAGCTTTTTTTCTCGCTTAATTTTTTTATTAAACTTTTCGTAATCAATTGTTACCCTTCAAATCAAATAATTTCACATCATTATACAGTTCTTGTCAAAGTATTGAAAGCCTTTCAGTTGACCTGCACAAGACCATGGAATCTTCTAACTTAATTAACGGAATTATTGAACTCATTTGGGAACCTTTTGTTTCAATGTATTTAAATAATAGCATACTTGCTTATTACGACTGTATATAAGATAAACTATGTTATTGTAAAGAACAATTTTGCTGACCCAATTTTCACGTGTTATAAAGCTTAACCAGACACCGAGACAGTTTCAACATTGTGATCATGAGTTTGGACTTTGGCAAAGTGTTTGGCCGGTGCATGCTGATAATATGATCAACATAGTCAGGCGGTGGCAGCAATCAACTTATTAAGCCCACAGTATCTACCATAATATAATGAATCATTACTCAAAAAATCTGACAGGACAAAACACAAAAATTCCCGACAACTCGATAATCCAATTGATAACCGAATCTTAAAGCAGTATATATTCCATTAATATTTGAAACTTCCATCATTCCAATTTCAAAATAAACCGTCGTTTATCCAATTCCGATTTAAAATTTTAAAATGTACGAAAAACTCTTTTTACTCTTAATCTTAAATGGCCTTATGGCTTTGGCTTCTCCGCCCTTACAAGTTGACCTTACTGACACTTTCGGAGAATATGCTGGCCCCTCCCTAACCCTGTTTGCAGGAGTAAGGATTTCCCAGGATATCGATCCTCTTCATTATGACTTAATTATCCGACCGATTGTAAACCTTCCTTTGGATGACCCACAACAATTTACGGCTCCTGGTGAAGTGACAATTCGGTTGAGAGTGGTCAACCCCACGGATAACATTACTCTTCATGCTAGTGATATTGATATTGACAACAGTACTGTTCAAGTAAGTTTTATTTGTATTTGCATGAAATTACATAAATGTGTCCGTAATTTAATAGACTTTAATTCAATCTTTAGGTGAAAATAGCAGAAACCGGAGTTCCTATTCGGATTCTTAGTCAATCGGTTAATACAGCCATGTCTACTTACACTCTGATTCTTGAGGAAGAATTACAAGGAAATCTTGAGTATGATTTGACAATATCGTTCATTTCGAAAGTCGGGGATCGATTATCTGGACTCTACCGAAGTTCCTATTTGGACGAGGGTGGGAACCAAAGGTAAATATCGCAATTTTATTCAAATCAAATAACTATTTTTAAGAATTGTATTAATATTTATAAAAGAAAGATACATAGTATAATGTTTATTAACTTAACGTTTAAACTAAAATAATTTTTAGGGATTATAAGCTTTGTTTTGTGGTTTAGATGGCTTGCAACAACTCAATTTGAAAAATTAGGTGCAAGAATGGCATTTCCTTGCTTTGATGAACCAAACTTTAAATCCACTTTTAACATCACGATTGGCCGTCCAATTGGATATCACTCTTTAGCAAATGCTCCGTTGCTTACGACGCTCCCTATGTAAGTTACTTATCCTTCATAACCTGAACATGTTTTTTTTTAGTTTTAAAATAGGAATTCAATAATTTTAATGATATTTAGTCCCGGATTGCCAAATTGGTTTTGGGATGTTCATGCCGAAACAGTTAAAATGCCGACGTATCTTATTGCCATCATTGTGTCTGATTTTGCATCTGTTTCTGCACCTTCTGGCATCTCCAATTATGATGTTAAGGTATTTAATAAGTTACTTTTTAATTAATTAATTAATTTAGCAAATATCAAATGATTAATTCTAACCTGATTTACTTAGGTCTGGGGGCCACCGACTGTTACAAATAACGATACGGCTTTGTTCGCTGCAACTTCAGCAGGCAAGAAGAGATTTTTTTTTCGCATATTATTTTTCACCTTTTCAGTAAAAACTGTATGAATTAATTACATTTATCTACAGTTAACTAATCTTTTTATATTGCATTTTTATTTTCAGCCCAAATTTTAAGCTATTTTGAAAACTATCTGCAATCTCCCTACCAGTTCTCCAAGCTTGATTCTGCAGCAATTCCAGACTTTTCAGCTGGGTACGTCCCTCAAATTATTTGTTCTCAACTTATCCTAATTCTTATCTAATACCATTATTGATAATTATCAGTGCCATGGAAAACTGGGCTTTAAATACATACCGATTGACCTATGCGCTTTTTATCGACGGAGAATCCACACAGAATGATAAATGGGGAATCGCCAAAGTATTTGGTAGGTTTGGCAATATAAAAAAACAGCATTTTAATGACAAAACTGAATTAACAATAAATGTATGTTGTCCCAGCCCACGAGATTTCTCACCATTGGTTCGGAGATTTGGTTACATGCGAATGGTGGAATGACCTCTGGCTTAACGAAGGATTCGCCTCGTACATGGAAATGCTGGGAGGAAATGCCACCGGTTTTGAAATTGATGCAATGGATCGATATCCCTTGGACAAGTTCCAGGCAGCGATGACGTTTGATGTCGGCCCTTCGTCCGAACCAATTCACAGTGACAATACTGCCATTGTTAATTCACAAGCCTCTACTATAATTTATCAAAAGGGGGCGTCACTCATCAGAATGATGCAAGGCTTCTTAACCGAAAATACATTTATCGGAGGGATTCGAAATTATTTAGCCAAATAGTGAGGAATAATTTCATTCATTTTTATGTACATTTTAAATGGCTGTAAATAACTAAAGATTCTATTAACTATTGCAGTGCATACTCTAATGCCAACCAAGATGACTTGTTCGCTGAGCTTCAAGCCCAAGCCGATTTGGATGGAACGTTGACAGAGCACACGGTCAAGGAAGTTATGGACACGTGGACGACACAGACTGGATTCCCTATTGTGTCTATCACATGGTTTCCGACATACGTTCTTTTCAGACATGTAAGGTTTGGTCATTTAATTTAATTATACCTGGTACTCAAATTTTAAGATGTTTGTCTAAATTAATATCGAAATGTAATTTAAATTATTAACGTAATTAATTTTGTAGGAAAAGTTTCACTTAATCTGCCCCATTGGGATGACACAGCAACGCAGGAAGCCGGGACGTGGTTTACGCCGATTGCATGGACACAGGGGTCCAGCGGTAACTTCTCTGAAGCAAGTTCCAAGCCACAGTTTTGGTTCCAACCCGGTGTTCAAAACACTACGAGGGAAATCCCGATTGCAGCTGATGAATGGATTGTTGGAAATCCGGATGCAAGAAGTATACAAATAATATTAAAAATATTAATGATAATATTCGGCACCCAAAGATTTAGATTTAAAATACTGAATGTGTTGTTTTCGGTTAGGTTATTTCAGGACACTCTACTGCCCTCACTTCCTCACGTTACTTATTCAGCAACTACAAGAAGACAACACGGTGATTAGTGCAAATAGCAGAAGTCAAATTATTGACGACTTGTTTAAAATCGTTCTTACAAGTGGCTGGGAAAATGGTCAAATCAAGGATGCAATGAATTTAACAAATTATTTGGATAAGGAAGACAGCAATGCCGTTTGGACAACCGTCTTTAACAACTTTAGGCCAATCAATAGGAATATGATTGACAGTCCTTATTATGAACTCTTTAGGGTTAAAAGATCTTCCTATTAAATAACGCCTATTTACAGTTGATTGAAGGCGATCTCTTAAAAAAATGTACAGTGGATTTTTACTAAATACTGCGTTTAATACCAATTTAGAAACGAATCCAACTGTACGCTTAGTACTAACATAACAGCGATATAGAGTCGATGTTGTCGTCGTAATTGCTGAACATTTTTTAGAGATCTACTTCAACCAACCTAACATCCCTGAAATATTTATTATATTCAATTATATTTTTAGAGATATCTTCTCACAAAAATAACTCCGGTTTTGGATCGAATTGGCTGGGAAGAAGTGGTTTCTGAATCTCCAAAAACTGTCATTCTCAGATCTCAATTGTTAGATTGGGCCTGTTCCCTTGGCTCTCCGTCTTGTGATACTGTGACAGAAAGTTATGCCAATCAACTAGCGACTGGAACTGGGTTAACATTAAGTTTTAATTATAGTTTTAAAAAAATATTTAAAAAAAACAACATTTTCATTGGATTTAAATACTATTATTTTCAGAGTTCCTGCTGACCTTCAACCAATTATATTTTGCAAAGCCTTGAGCATCTCCGAATCTCTGAATCTGCCAGGAGATTTCCAGATTAAGGATTATCTTCTGGAACAGTACAAGGCTGTTACGAGAGTTGAACGATTTCCGATTATTCTGAATGCCTTGGCATGTCTGCCTCTTGATTCGGTTATCAGGTATGCAAATATATACGGTGTTGGTAAAGTACTTAAATATGAATTCATTTTTAAATTTAAACAAATGTCGGTATAGCTGGTTAGAGTTGGTGACATCCGAATCATCTCCATTCACACCGTCCCACACAACAACCTTTCTGCAAAGATTGGCTGAAAATGCAATCAATAGAGAATATATAGTTTGGTACTTCAGAAGTAACCTACAAAGAATAATTGACATGTAAGTACTAGAGGTTTTAATATTCTGAAGTTTAAACTTCAAATGATCCTTTTCGTTTTGGTTAGGTTTGGGGAAAGCATTGTTAGCAGTGTGGTTTCATCAATTGCGGGATATAGTTCTCAATTGGGAGCAACTAACATTGTAATATTACAACTTTTAGAATTTGAAAGGAAGTTTAAGTGGACTAATAATCATTTATTATTCTTATTAAGATGAGAGTATTAATTGATGAGGCATTGGACATTGTGACGGATGAAGCTGTACGAAACTCTTTGCTGAATTCAAGAGCCGCAATAGAGATTAATAAAGCCTGGGATAAAGAGTGGGGACAGAAAATTGGAGATTGGTTGTTTGAACGATATATTGATTGAGTTTATTCAATCTTCCTATCACATAAAAACAAGATGCGAACATTGGGATTGCAATATCGAATTTCGATCCATCGTAATTTATTTAAAAGTTAATAAAATATATAAAGCAATATCAAACTACATAATAAGTCACATCGAACAGTCACCTCTTAATTCCAAGAAAGATTGGAACACAACCCAAGCCAACTCCCTGTCTCAACAAATTGAAAGAAAGAAATTACTTAATCTTTTGAACGGCTGTTTTATTGACTTCAACGAAGGCTATGAAGTCATAGTATTAAATGTAGGGTTTGATTCAACAACACACTAACAACACACCTGTATGTACTTACAGGAAGAACGGTTTTTTCGCAGAATCCATTTGACTTGAGTGTCGGAGCTAAAATATTATTTAAATTTCTGGAATATTCTAAACAAAATTTAAGTTTTCTATTGGATTGGATAATTGTAGATGTAAACATTCTTACAAGGTTCAGATTTCATGACACATTTCAACCGGCAATCGTTTGCATATGATCTCTCAAACGACGAAGCGGAATCGTTAAGATTCTTTCACTTCTCTCTAATCGTTCTTGAAATTGTCGAAAGCGCTCAAGAGACATATTTTGAAAATAAGCGAGTAAAAACCATGAACTTTCAACACAAAATTATGATTGAAAATTAAATAAAGTAGATTCTAGTCACCTCTTGGGCACCCTAGATATTTTTAAATAAACTAAAAAAGTTTAGGGCTGTCTTGGCTTAGATTTTCCGTTGTTAATACCAACGAATCTAGTGTAAGTGCGAACTAACCCTAAACTCAATTTATAGTTAAGTTTAAGGGTAAGCAAGCCTAAAAATGCATTGTTGATACCAATATTTAAGTTTAAGGGTCCACTAACCCTTGAATTAAGGGTCCACTAACCCTTGAATTAAGGGTTAGGCGCCATTGTTAATTTGGCTATAAAACCGTCATCATCTATGACGTCAGCATGTCCTCATGTGATAGAGCCTTAAGTATTGTTCTCAAAGCTGCTTGTGGAATTGTTGCCTTCGATGTTGAAAACTTTAATTTTACTTTTACTTTATCTTCACATGAGAAATGTTTTTGTGAATTATTATCTTGAAATGATATTTCTGAAATGAAATGACATTTTGAAATGTCAGTCTTTTAGTATTTTGTTCTGGGAGATTTATAAAAAATATTTGTTTCTGAAAAAGTGTGATGGCATAATTTGAAATACTTCTAAAGTGAGGTCAGGGTGCCACAGACTGGTGACATAAATGAGACTAAACCGATTGGAAACATTTGATAAGTCTATCTTAAGGAATCAGAATCACGGTTTCGTCACTCCATTTGTTAACCCTCTACATTCCAAACCCTCATCTTAAAATGTGCCGTCAACTAAGAAGGTCATGTCGACCCTACATTTATTTGTAAGATTTTGTGAATGTAAGTTGTTTGAAGACTTATTTATCCACAAGATGATATACTTACTTTTTGAACTTAAACTTTTTTCGACAGGTTTTTCTGTGTAAGGCCTATTTGGCGACAGGCTCCTGGCTTAGCTGGGGGCTTTAACTCTAGTTATTTACATATTTACGACTCATATTCGATGACATCAGGTTTATTGACAGCAACACAGATATGGATTAGTGGTGTTGGATGGTGGAGTTGATGGATTGAACTTCATCAAATTGTGTTCTGAAAACAAGAACATAAGTCACGCGAGCCTGAATATCAATTTAACTGAGGGTCATTTGAACCTTGTAAATCTGGTGTGTCAAAGTAGCAGAAGTATTGACTTTGTATTGAAAACAATTCATTTTATATGCAACAAGTTTTCAATTGATTAAATCGCTACCAAACGAAGCGTTCAATGTTGAATTCTGAGATACTCCAACTGGATTCTTATAGAACGTTGTCAAACATTGATGTTGACATTTGAAGCTACAAGGAAGGAAACACGGTGACAAATAATTTAAAGTTGTACCAAGATCCTATATTTGTAATACTTAGTTTATATTTATGGTCATTTTATGGTTTTCAACGGGGTCCACTGTGGTATTAACCACTTGGCTTTCCGCTCTGCCGGTTTTTACCACTAATATTGGTTTAACCCGGTGGCTTTTTTCTGATATCTTCAAAACAATTTTTCATACATTTAAGCATCTATCATAATATTTCACATGTTGTTTCATCCAATCCTACGAACTACTTAGGTTGTTTTTCTTTGGCTTAATGGTTTGGCTGAAGTATGCCAATTCAAAGCTGATGCCCAGGACTGTTTGACAGCTTCAAAATTCTCAAGCCGGATGAATATTTATTACAATAAGCATCACGCTGGGTCGACTGTTTATAACATTCATACTAGGACACGGTATGGAAGTGGATTTAAAAAATTGGAATGTTTTATAAATGTAATTCTAGT
Organism: Desoria olivacea; assembly: GCA_034695115.1. Classification (NCBI taxonomy): domain Eukaryota; kingdom Metazoa; phylum Arthropoda; class Collembola; order Entomobryomorpha; family Isotomidae; genus Desoria; species Desoria olivacea. Next base: position 9,936 of record JAQFZA010000978.1, read on the forward strand.
TAGGTGTATAGAAGGGATTGGTCTTGCCCGTATACAGTAGCGTATAATGTACTACAAAGGCTAGGAATATTATATTAAATATTAAACAGCTTTTGTCTTGAATTTTGGGTTTTAAGAATTATTAAATCACGCGATGTTTCTTCAGAGCATCAAAAGGTTGGAGGTGAAAGAAACCCAGCTGCTAATTAATTCAGGAGAGTTCTTTCTGGTTCAGTCAACTTAAGCCTCGATTTTATGGAGATAAGCTTGTAGCCTCATCAAACTTCGGTTCATGTAGGAGTATTTCTGTTACATCGTCATTTCGCAGTCATTCCTTCTGCAAAACCTCAAAAGGAAGGAAGAATATCAATTAACTCAGGAACTGTAACCTTTGAACTCAGTCATGTCTCCTAAAACTTGGTCAACATTTCTGCTCGTCTTTTACTTTTTCCTCCAAAATATATTTACAAATGCAGGAGCCTTCATCAACCTCCGTCCATTTGGTAGTTGCGTCCTCCATTTAAAGACACTGTCCAACGATTTCAAATACATCGACATGGCTGACGATGTGATTCAGCTAAACAGGCAGAATGATTCAATCTGGACATTCATCGATTCCAACGACACCCAAGCAATACGTCCAACACATGAATTCAATGAGCCGTGTAGCCTGAATGTTATCATTGCATCTGTTGGGGACGAAGGCAGACTTGGCCGCTTCATTTATTACAATGAGTACAGAAGAAGGTCTTTCCAAAACTCAAATTTCCTAATTCTTAGCGATACAAGCCACCCAAGAATTGCCTATAAATATCACGACTTCTTATATTTACCGACCCGTATTTTCAGGGTCTCTAAGTCACAGGTCACTCCAGTCCCCGTTTGGCACTTCTTATGTATCTACTGCCATTCAAACACAACTTGTTACAGACTGCTGGAGGAAGAACAAGTCTCAACAATACGCATCGCATCACTTCGCCGGTTTTGGAGACGAATTTCCATACCACTTCTCATCAATGAAGTAAACCCCGGACCTCAGCCATCTTGCCCCTCCAGCCCTTGGAGTCCAGATCCGAGGAGTAATTTCATTCACGGTGGAGATCAATGTAATCCTGAAACTGCAGTAATGGAGATCCTCGTTAAACTGAGCAATGTGACCAGCAGATATTCCTCTGATATTGAACAAGTCCAAGAAAGCACGGTGGGTTATATTCAACCATATGGAGGATGTTCCCATAAGTCCTGTGAGGCCCATAAGCTGTTCTTTATTCGTGAAAAGGGCAACCACTTGATCTATTGTGACCAGACGTTGAGGTCTGAACAGATTTCCTTCCTGGTTTGGCTGACCCCCTTCAGTTGGTCAGTCTGGCTTGCTCTTTGTGGGACAATTGTTGGAATTGTGATGATCATCTCTGCTCAAAGGAGGAAATGGTCTCTACCTGACATATTTGACATCTTCTTCTCAGTCCTTACCGTCTTTCTAAAACAGTCACCCCGCAGAAATAATTGGTTCTTACTTGCCTTTTCCTTAATCCTGGTTTTTATTTTCGGTTCATTTTACGAGAACCACTTTGTGAGTAACCTTATTGCCCCTAGTGCAATAATTCCTCTAAGTAACTTGAGCCAAGTTGTCCATGCCGGCTAC
>JAQFZA010000979.1:0-11553 GCA_034695115.1 Desoria olivacea
AGGTTCTCTCTGGCTGACAAGTTGACTTCTTTGGTAATCGATAACGTGACGAGCAAAGACGCTGGAGAGTATACCTGCAAAACGGGAACTACAGCCGCTGATGGCACACTCGAAGTCACCCATTCTCTTCGCGTTAGAGGTAACCATTTAGAAATACAGGCTTAGAGCTTATCCTCTTCAAATTCTAAAAGCTTAAAAGTATTGGCATGTAGAACAACCTCGAGCAACGGTTTCGGAGAAAACCCGCGTGGTCAAAGAGGGTGAGCCTGTCAGTTTATCATGCAACGTCACAGGATATCCTGAACCGACCGTCTCATGGGAACGAAAGGTAAAAAAAATCTGCAGACTTTTCCTGCTTTATCTGTCAAGCAGCACGAATTCGATGGATCCAACGATTCGTGATCGTGACTGACGTACCAGACTCCAATTCTTTAAAAAGTAACACACATGAATGGTTGATTATTTTGTCCAGTCAAAGAAAATGCCAAATGGTGAGCCTAGAGTAGAAGGAGCAGAAGTCACGTTTGCCAGTGTCTCCCGTCATCATGCTGGAATTTATGAATGTGTCGGGAACAACAGCCAAGGAATGGCCAGGACTGCTATCAGCTTGGTTATCATGCGTAAGGAAACTGTTAAACTTCGGAAATTAAAAAATATTTCATTAACTCAATCTTTTTTTTTCTTCCAGACGCTCCGGAGATTGAGATCGAGAGGGAGTCTGTCAATTCTGGAAAAGGTTACGAAGCGGAATTATCATGCAACGTCCATGCCGAACCAAAAGCCCATGTTTCCTGGTATAAAGACGGAAGACCTTTGGACTATAGCAAACATGAATCCATCAAAAAGATGAGCCACTTCTGGGTTCTGCACATTAAAGACGTCCAAGAGGCCGATGTACGTGACTCCAGTCACCTTTCTAATTTTAAATATGTCCATGAATCCTAATTACTATGATAATTTAATTAGTTTGGGAATTACACGTGTGTCGCAAACAACTCGTTGGGAAGAGACAACAAGAACATTATCTTGACAGGTATAGGTTTTGACAGTTATTAAAAATTAAAGTACTTCTTAAAAGAATTGCGACATTCTACGATTAAACAACTTTTCCTTTTAGGACAACCTAGTCAACCTGTCCTGAAAGAAAGCAGCCTGGGAAAGGATCACATGAGCTACAACCTAGTCTGGGTTCTTGAGAGTGCATCCCCAATTTCCTCGTTCAGAATGAGATTCCGGAAGGCAAGGGAGATCATTATGTTCCATATCTTGTCGTCCCGTACACCGTATTAGAATTAACGTCCTAATGTTTTAAATCAATTTAGGTGGGTGAAGAATGGCAGGATATCGAAGTTCAAGGAGAGAAAACTCAGGAACACGTCTACAGAATTTCCCATACGCTTCCAGATCTCAGTCCGTCTTCCGACTTCGAAGTAACTCTCCTCGCTTTTAACGAGTACGGATGGTCCAGACCAGCTCGAGTCCGAAAATTCCATATTAACGGAGGTATTGACTTTCCTTAATGTAATTACTAAGGAAAAGGCCGCAATTTGCCGATCGTGTGACTTTATACCATGATTTATAATTTTTCAGAGTTCCAGTCTTTGGAAGCTGAATCAGAACCTACGGCTAAAGGTACACATAAGTCGGTTCGGATTTTCTTATCCCATAACAGATATTCCAAAATACTAATTCACATGGTTTTAATTTATAAAAGGAGCCACCGGGTCGTCGTCAATTGTCAGTTTGTCACCTCTCTGGATAACCCTTGCCTTGCTCGTGACAGTTCTTTTGCCCAGGGAGCTGAGATGGCAATAGTTCCGCGGCTAATGGTTAATATTTCCCATAACTGCCTCATCTTAATGGGTACGTCATGGTACACAGTCTTGTTCACAATCCCAGATAATTTCGACAGCTTGGCCAATTTTAACTTCTGCCTTTTTTTCAAAATTCTACAGAGTTACCTGTCCGGCTTAACAATGATCATAACTCAAGCGGACTATCTGATTTCAAATGTGTCATCTATTTAATCCTTTGTTGATTTTGCCTTCTTCTGCGAGTAAAAATATGAAGCATCTACCTATACATAAATATATTACAATATTATATAGAGTATGTATACTGTTCTAGTTACGGTATTGATAGTAAATGAGATGTTGTATTTGTTGTATTTCTAGAGTGAGTGAGTGAAAGGTGAATGCGTCTACTTATTTAAGTATCTATATTATAGGTCAACGAAAATTGTCTGAAGTAAATATAACGACATTAACATTCTATATAATATTTCCTTTGTAAATGAGTTTTGTTCTCTTCTGTAGATTTTTTTTGTAATTAGACAAACCAAGTTCATTAATTTAAAATATGAATTAAACAATTGTAATCTGGTCTCCTCCTCTCTGTAAATACATAAATTATAAGAAAGCTTTCAATAAATAATTTATAGTCGTAGTCAAGAAAATCCAGCAGGTATGGTGACATTTTTTTAAACAATTTTTAAAGCCCATCAACCAATGCATCAATTCCAATCCAATTTTAAATATCAGTTCAGTTAATTTATTTCATGAATCGTACATTAGATAATAAGGTATATGGCGTTAGTACATCAAAGTACTCTTGTATCAAACCAAATAATATATCAAATGCAGGTGCTGTCAATGATACATCCCTATACAATAATATATCACGGTATCAAACAATTAGACTAATACACCGTTCGACAAATTTCAAATTACAATAATCTACTTTCTAAAAAATTCTAAATTTCTACTTATTTGGCTAGTTAATTACTAACACACTATAAACGGAAATGTAACTGAAACCGCTCGTTTTATGGTTCTTAATGTGATACATAATACTGGGACAAGCAAGCTAGTCTTTAACCTTAGCCTTAATCCATAACTTACATCAAAATCAGTCAAAAACCCACAAGTGTAAGGGTTTTAAATTGTTTCCCCCTCCAATTCAAAGTCTTAAGAAACAGTTTAGTGATGTATAGGTAATATACACAATAACTGATTCAATGCTTATGTTAAATCACATCGATATACATCAAACCGTTCAAGTACATGACACGAGACGAAACGACACTTGATTTTCATTATCAAAACTTCATATATTTCCAAACCACTCAACAAAAAAAATTACTGAGAAACGGGCGGATTTGCAACACTTTGCCCTTCCGTTTTTTCTTCTGATTTTGGAGAAGAATCTGGAGCAGTTTTTGGAGGCTCACTTGGCATTTCAGCTTCTTCTCCATTTGGAGGACTAATTCCTCTTACTAGTGAGTCTATTGTGCCAAGCAGAATATTGATCAAATCATGTGTAATATAATTTCTTTGACTTGCCGCTTCCGGACTCAAAGAACTCGTGCTTGGCTGTGAGGTCCTTGAACAACCGGCCTCAAACTCTTGGACGCTTTCTTTGGAGTCCTTTTCATCAGGGCTATCATCAACTTTACGTCTTTTTGATGACGGGGCCTCTCCTTTAAGTTTCAAAATGGAAAACTGTTTAGTTAACTCAATAAAATGTTGAATACACATTTCGAAATAGAAAATAAACAAACCTGAGGTAAAGTCCAAGTTCTTCTTGCTTGCCAAAGATTCCAGATATGAGTTGAGCAGTTGTAGGGTACTTAAAAGTTGCGAAACAGAAGGGGCAGGTGGTGGCAGAGGATTTGGTAACTGACCTTTACCATTTATACTTGGCAAATAAAACAATGAAATGGCTTTAAGATCTCCCAGGATTCTTAAAGCATGGGTCTGCACATCCACTATTTGTTTGTTCACTAAATTTTGGAGGTCCAATGGTATACTCATGAGGACCTTGCACATCTGATCCGTTCCCACAATTTGATCAAAGACCTGTTATAAGCTCAAACTAGTCAAACGGCAGCCTTGAGGTCTAACTTATTAAAGGTTTTATTAAAACAGTCAACTTACCCGAGGTAGATAGGTTGCAAGGAAGTTGAAAATCACGATATTTGTCAAACAAGACCTCTCTTCAAGTATTACCAACTCCACATAGTCGGTAAAGTAATTTGTATTGACTAGCATCATGATATATTTACGATCTATACTCTGTATACAAGACGAAATTAAGTTATTAGCGACCCGATTTGCATAGTTCTTTTGAAGTACGTATTAAAAAAGTGTAAATCCTACCGGAGTATTGTAGACTTCAAGCCATAATTTTGGGAAGTGAATGAAATGAAGTGGGGCAGCCTATACCAAAGACAAACAGAAAATGATTTCCCAATTTCTGTTAGAGATTATGCATCGTGTTGAGAGCAATCCTTACCTCGTAGCCCAACATAGCACTCAAGCTGATCAACTCTTGATTAACACAGTCCTTCATAAATGCTACTCGACACATCAGATCCACAAATACATGATATTGCCCATAAAACTCCTGTAACTGCCTGTCATATTCCTCATCCAAGCCCTATTTAAAATGAAAATGATTTACCATAATGGTATGACCAAATTAAGACATTTTCTATGAACTGAATTGCATACTTTAGTAGTCTCTTGTCCCAGGTGAGGAAATGCCATCTGAAGCATTGGTCTTGGAGGTCGGATGGCAATCTTAACAGAAACACCATGTGAGGACCGCTTTGGAAAATATGGGCCCAACGCTGGACCCATTCCAGAAGTTTGAGCATCTTGACATGCTGAATGACAGTGTGCCATCAGAGGAACTAACGTCCTTAAGCAGTCCAACGGCATGATATACAAAAACTCTATCAATGTTTCTGTTTAAGATTTAAAACTTTGGTTAGAACAAGCTATCATTCAATTTTAAAAATACTTTTATAGACTGAAAAACCAATTCAAACGAACCTATGGCACTGTTTCGCAGATCTGCACAATTGTAGGTGTTCATCATTGTGGCTAACTTACGCAGAACTTCAGGCCACTCTTTAGAAGCTGCAATAAATCGTTGAATCGGGATTTCTCCAGAATGACATCCTTGCATTCCATGGGCAAACTCCTTAGGACGAAAGCTCCTTAATATTTCAGTAAGGATAGTTAGCAGTTCAACAATCTCCCCAGTAACATGGCAAGCTGTTGCTTCGTGGTGCATGGTGTGAAGCATGTGAATCGCCTCAAATAGCAGATTTAGTCCATTATTTACAACTACGAATATCCTGTCTTCCAATGTTTCCACAAGAATTCTAAATGCCTATAAATAATGCATTGATGATTGATTAGGTAATATATAACGAAGGATTCGTCCGATAAAAGTATAGTGGTTTGAAATTCTAAAGATTTCAGAATCAATACAGGTACTAACCGATATTAATGTTCCCCAACTAGAACGGCCATCTAATATCTGTAGCAAATAAGGACACGTACAAATTAGGTATTTTAAATCCAGCTAACCCCATGCACTTCAAACTGTTTTCCAGTGCTGTTAATGTACCTGCATATACAACTGCAAAGTGTTCCGCTTAAACTGACTGATTTCTGCAACCTCCTGTTCAGAAGCATCCGGTGACCTTGATACAATGATTTGCATCAATTTGAATAACTCTTCGACTGCCTGTTTGTTTTAAATCAGAAAAGGTATTCAATTGAAATAGTGCCAACAACTATATTATAGCAATACACTAATTTTAAATGCACTAATTACCGCAGGATACTGAGTTTGAAAAGCACTGATGTTTTTAAAAGCCCATGTAATGTTCTGATGACGAGCCAGACTTATTGCAAAGTGTCTTGAACTTTGACAGCACATCCTTAATATTGAGTAATAAGAAGGCAACATGCTTCTGTTGAACATCACAACTTCTTGGTCTTCATGATCTGCCAAGATGTAGTTGAATCCTATTTGTTTTACTACCAATGGATTTTGAACAATTCTTTGAATGTTTTCTGGGCAGTCAATATTCACATGATGCCAGAAAGTTAGTAGAGCTGCTTTATTATGATGGCACGGTATACTTGGTTCGGACAATCTTGGATGAAAGAGATTCCAAAGGTCCAGGAAAAAATTCGCAAACTGTAATGCAGAGGTTGTAAATATTAACATATTAAATTATGTAATACCTTAATATATAATATAAAAACTCCATATTTATGAGCGCATATTACCATGAGCTTTTCAACTTTTGAAATTGTAAAATAAGTTAACACGCTGAAATATGCGACAAGTTTAGAGGTGCCATGAGAATTGATGTCAGTGTAGTGCCTCGCTGGTTTTAAAAGCTGGAGTAATCTCATATAAATCTGGAAAAACAGTTGAACATGTCCTGTGATTAGGCAAACTTGTCACAATAGATTTTATTTTTATAAAGAACAGCCATTTATTTTAAACGGACCTCATGTAGAATAGTCAGAGCATCAGTTGGTAGGGGCGTTAATTCTCGACTAGCGTGATGTCCTCCATACAGTTTTGTGCTTCGATAACCCTGCCTGAATGGCTGATTCGGTACCAATGAAACTAGAAGGGACGCCGACGCTAAAAAGGCCAAATGTTAATGCATTACAATATATACTTGCAGATACCTAAATAGGTACATTATGTAGGTAGGTACTTCATTCTAGAAACACTTCCTTATACGAAATTATTATTATTTACCATTTCGAACTCTCTGGTTGTTATTTGTAATCAAGAAATGTTCAGCCCAAGTATTCATGGAGTTGAGGCACCAATGGTGCACAATTTTGTTACGCGGTACTTGAGCACCCAGCCATTCTAACGTTGGATACGGACACATGTCAGCCACGTCAAGAATTCTTGACAAAATTAATTCTGTGAACTTTGGCATTCCTGGTGGCCCAGATACAACTTCGGCGAGCAAATTCAAAATTTTGAAATAAGGATGACAAATCTACAATATAAGAACCACAAATTTTCAACACCTTCGTTCAATTCTTTAAAAGTAATGATTGAATATTTAATGCCAATAATACTTACATCAGGATGTCTCTGGATGGATTGGAAAATAGCAATTATAATATTTTCAGCCAATTTTTCATCCCATCGACACAAAGAAAATATCAAATTTCGGGAGCTTGTTAAATTTATTCCATCCCGAATTTGTTGCAATATAAAGGAGAAGCTCTGAAAAAATTATAGAGAGTCCGTAAAATTACGTTGCAAGTTTTACTATTTTTTTAATAGGTAAATGTCATCAATTTGAAACTTGTACAAACCTTTCCAGACCCAGTGAGACAATTCAGGTCACTTGTAGAGAGCCGTAAAGCATTTGACTCATCCCTTGACTTTTCAACTAATGTTGCAATTAATGCAATCATCTTCTCCAAAGAAGCGACTTTACTTTTCTCGGTCGGAATAGAAATTATTTCTTCCTCCTCTTCTTCTTCGTCACTTCCGTGTTCTCCTCGCTCCCCCTGCAATTGTTACAAATATTACATTTAATTTAAATGAACATTGTCTTTTATATAAATTGACCTGAAAATCTTGGAAGCACAAACCTGATCCTCCTTTTTGTTTCCTAAATAAAAGTTCACCATCTTGGAGATCCCTTGCATATTTATCAAGAAGAGGCATTCCTCATCTCCTAGTTTACTGAAGTCGTGTAGGAAAGCAAAGTATTCTGCGAGGTGCTTCAAATTCGATTTTGCTCCATGTTCCAGCTAGACATATAATAAAAATCCGGCACACTTACAATTAACATACCAAGTCTAGAAAAATCAAAAGATTCCATAATCTGATGACGTACCAAAGTAATGAATCTCTTAATGAATCTTGTTATACAAGAGAAATTTCCAAACTCCAATAAATTAACATCATTAGGATTATCAGAAGCTTGGCCTTCTGGCATTTTTAAAAACAAGTGAGCATGCTGAGGCCGAATACTTGTAACCACACTGAGACACAAACGCTGAAACATCTGCCGAACCATCTGACTTGGACATTTTACAAAAATTTGGGTAAGCCACCAGTCACTTTCAGCCAAGTGATCTAGGAACCAAGCTGCAGCAGTCGGAGAAACGGATAATTGTTTTGTTAGCAGATCAATCCACTGGGCCATCGTTGGTTTCTCTTTAGCGTGGATAAACGTTTCAAGAAAGAACGTCGCAGACAATTTTGCTGCTAAAAATTGCACGTCGTCCTGTCCAGGAAGAGTAACTGGAATTTGACTGCAGACTTGTGACATGAAACTATTGAAAATTCGTCTTTAGATAACCTTTTGAGATAGTAAAATCATAACTTAATTAAAGTCCTTTTCTTACTTAAAATATGTGTGTTCAAATATATTTTTGTCTTTCAAAAACTGTGTGTTATCCATCCAGATCCAGTCTTCTAGTTCCTTGTTTAATTCGAAAGTTGGAACTTCAGGAAGTACTTGAACCTGACTTTGCTTTTGTGAAGATCCCCCAGGCAAAGCAGGCAGCAAGGAACTGTCCCCATTGATGAAATTGGTAGAAGTAGAGGTTGATCTCTCATAAAACAGCATGTACGCACTGTTTGTTTTCTCAAAACTGAAGTCCATAAACTTATCAGTCACGGAATCATATGTTTTGGTCTAAAACAACAGTAAATACAATAAAATAAACTGCAAAATTTGAATAATTTGTATGATTTTCTAAACCTACACTCATTTCACCACCGAAGCATTCTGCAGGAAGCTGATTTGGATCAAATAGCTTCACTTCCGCGTCATTGAACAGATACCATTTGTCCTTATTGGGTGGAACGCGGTCCCGAATGAATGAATAATAATGCCCACCATCCGCGGTACCAGTGTGAACCGTTACTCCTATGAGATCATAAGTATTGCATTCCTCATCCTCAGCTTCAACATTATCTTCATCTCCATCCTTATCCTTCTTCGTTTCTTTCCTAGACTTTTCTTCTTGATACTGCTGGGGCATCAGAGTTTTCTCCACATAACCGGACCTAGAAAGCACATGGAAATCCAAGCATTAATGAATAATGTCAATACGGACTTCAACGCCTCCCGTTTTGTTCAACACTCGTGGAGCCTACAATATTTTCTATTCCTTGCACGAAGGGAATTCAATTCAAAGGACATTTACATTCCCCTTTGCCAGTTCCATTCTCACTTAATGTGCTTTTGAACTTGCACTTGTACAATTTGCAATCCTTATAGAATTTCCTGTATATTTGAACAATTTTAAAATGCTTACATGTCCAGATGTAATGGAAATGAAAAATGTGTGTTGACCTTCTCCTTCATCATAGTTATCTATCAAAAATAAATAATGTATAGTGTTAGGTAATTCGTGCCTCTGTCTATTTACTAGTTGAGCAACTGTACGAGTATGTTACTTACCATGTTGAACGTGTATCGCATCGTATTAAAACACAGAATGCGAGGTAACTTCTTGAAGCAAGCCCTAAAAACCAACCAGTTTATTTTGAAAACTTCCAAAATAATGCCTACTCCTTACTTTATGTGTTTGATAGACATATAAAATGATTTTTGCTTGCCTTTTCTCTGCTCGAACTTTTTTCCCACAAGTAGAACATGTATACATGTTATCTCCTTCCAAAGTGTCTTTCACGGTAACTTCATCCAAAGACTCGTAGAGATTCCTCATATCAGCAACTTGACACCGAACTGTGTAGAAGTAGATTACATACCAACGTTTATAAATTATGAAAGCGTATAAAATAGGAATTCGAAATAATGAATACTTACTAGTGTAGAATTCCTCCAAAGTTCGGCTAACGTGAGGACAGTCCTGTAGGGCAATATGTACATGTATCAGATATTGTTCTTATTATAACGAAGGTCGAAAATTAAAATCTACGTACCAGCGACACAACGTTGTTACTTGTGACTCCACAAAATAAGGTTTTCACCAACTTTTTTAACTCGGGGGTCATATCCTCCAACTTGGAAACTAAATCGATAAAAAACTCGGCCATATCTTTCTGCTCGCCAGTATTCAATGGTTTGTGGTCCATTTGATAAACTTTACAGAAACTCCTGGGATTATAAGCTTTTCTCTCACTCTCCTATTAAAAAATAAAACGGCCACCGTTAAAATCTAAAACGCTAAAAAAACAGATAAGAAGGAAGAACTCAAGGCTCACCATCAGATAGGCAAACATCCTTTGAAGCTACAAAGAGAAAAAAGAAGCATCAGTTAGTCAATATGATAATGTACAATTTTATTGTTGGGGTTCTCTGTTATTGCTTTAATTATTATTATTAAACTATAATTATGAATGCTTTATGCATTTCATATATAGGTACACATTAGGGAATATATTTATGGACAAATATATATTTAAAATTGTATTTTGCATTTTAGGACATCAAATCAACTTTTTGTTACCTCGCGAAGAGTTTGCTCATGTTTGTTCTCTGAACCAAACTTAGAACTTAATATTGATGCCCTTGCCGGCGGCATCATGTATAAATGCTGCATACAAGAGGCCATGTAGCAGGTCGCGCCCAGATTTGTCAAGCCTACATAGCCACAAGGTGCTCTGCCGTCTTCATGCGGCCAATAGTCCCACGGATAAGGGTTGTGTGAAGACGGCTGATGTTGGTCCATCAAGAGGTTTTGCAGGAGGTAATAATTATCCGATGCACTGCGAGCCAACTCTGCAAGTAGGTCATAAGCAGTGGAACGAGACGGTTGAGATTTGCATTTTGGGAGAAATCTTTGCTGAGGAGAAGGTAGGGCGAATAGACATTCAAAAATCTAAATGAAAGTAATTCACATTAATCTCAATTGAAGTATAGATGCATTTATACCTACAACTTCAGCCCTTTATTGGTATTTACAAAAATAGTTGCAAACCTGTTTTAGAAACTGCTGACCGTGTTTACTACTTTTAAACGGCGGATTGTGTTTCATCACAACCGTAGTCACAGATAGTAATCCAACTAGTCCATCATCACAAATAATGTTGTGGCGTGTTTCTAGGTATTCTCTGTTGAGAATCGCTTCAGTTAAGGTATGTGCCAGGTTGTCCAAGTCAATGACACAACTATCTGCGTGTTCTATACTTTCTGCAAGGACAAATAAAAACAACGGTTCACCTCAAGTTCTATTGCAAATTTAATGATTTGAATACGTTATGCTTTGAAAGTTACCTTTAACAAACTTTTCATCTAAAGAATCTAGTAGTCTTCCAAGTAGCCAGAAGAAGTCACGACAAGCTGGGCCATAGGGTTCCTTGCCATCGTCATAGGGCACCGAGCTCTGTTAAGATAACAACGAACATTAAGTACAACTCTATCAAACACGTTTGTACAAAAGTCAAAACTTATGAAATTCACCTCAAATCTCTGACAAGATCGAATAGTCAACGAAGCTGATAAGCTTTTCAGCAAATGACTTATAAGATCTGGAGCATGAGACACTCCCGTGTTTCCATCCGCCGAGACTCCTAGACACAAGCGGTATAGTCCCATACAAACTTCTCGTCTAACAGCTGGTTCTGGATCCTCGAGAACAAGTCTTCTAAGCCAGATCGGGAACTCTTTTTGAGAATATAGTGTACTTCGTACTTTTTCTAATGAAAACGCCCAGCATACTAATACAGCCATGGCATAATGTACGACCTGTTTAAAACCCAAAACAATGTTTCAGAGCAGAATAATTA